>JALPQI010001142.1:0-35605 GCA_025490895.1 Thaumatotibia leucotreta | reverse complement strand
GTCCGGGCAGCTGCTGGCCGTGCAGAACTCCGACACAGCGCCGTACACGAGGTTCACGTGCTCGAATAGCGCCAATGCTGAAACGGGGAAATGCTTTCGTTAATGTCGTCGATATTAGCGCGAAAGGCCCATTAGTCGCCTTACGCCGCGGCCACGACATCGGTCTAAGGCGACCGGCTTTGCGGAAAACGTATGGTGCTCCCTCTCGCACCCATATCGGCATCCCGGTCCCACTCATGGATTCGCTCGCCGCTGGTAGCCTTAGACCAATGTCGTGGCCAGGGCATTAGACATTGGTCTAAGGCGACTGGCTTAGCGGAAAACCATACGTGCGAGAGGGAGTTTCCAAATCGGCATCCCGCTCCAACTCATGGATTCGCTTGACGCCGGTCGCCTTAGACCAATGTCGTGGCCGCAGTATAATGGTGTATATAGATAGAGCGATGTTACTGCTTCCAGAATCAGTCATTGTCGAACTAGTAAGTTAAATATCCTAGGATTCTTGATGGTTGATATGATAGAAACATCGCTCTATTTATTTATTGCAAACCAAAGTATAAAGGATATATCTTAACTAGCTTACGAGGTAGCTTAGGCTTACTATTTCATTAACTTGCAGGGCCGCCGTGTAATAAAGAAAGATGGGAAACGTCAATGTCAGACGCGAGGGCATATTCGTCAGCTGTCAAGTTCTCGTCAGTGAGTTCAGGATACTATATCAGCTCGATCACATGTCTCAGTCTATGAAGTAAAACAGTTGCAAGTGATAGTAACATAAATCTGTATAGCGCTGTATATGCGGTCAAGTCGCACCGGTCAGTTCTCACGCTACCAGTAAGTTAAGTGTGCTAACCGTGCGGGTAAAGTTGTAAACTAGTTCCTTAATATGATTCTTAAACAACCTCTTGGTTTATGATGGTCCCACTTTTATCGTATATTGTGGCATGTATCACTTTCGGACTTTCGTGACGGTAACGACAACACAAATATGAGACCACCACAAGCCTGAAAACGAATCTGGTTTAGATATAAAATGTAGCAACAATTGCACAATTAATGTTAATCTTTTCAATCATTGCTAGTGAAGTTAAAGGAGGCAGGTAGGGTAGGTACGGTACTGTAGTATTGAAAGTACCTATAAAAAAGACCATTGTGTTGGTTTGTCATGTAAATGATGTCGTTCAAATGTAACAACGCAGCAGGTACGCAAGACGCGATACAGGCTCCTCCTTCTTTTGTTTATACCATCCGTTTTCCTGTTATATTTGTATCACCCTTTCATATACTTATAAATATGGAGGTTATAAATTTTGTACTTGTGATGTTATTATATTTTTGAAGAGCTACTTTGAATACCTACGATACGAACTCTGTAACTAATGTAAAATAAATTCATTCCATTCCGTGCCATTAACCGATTCCAGTGTTTCCCGCTTTATACAGGAAAACTATGAACTCAACTCAAAACCAAGCGGAGTCACGAGGCAGTCAATATTTGTGTCTTTTATTCATGATCATATATTTGAACAACTTCCAATGCTGGTCATAGACCACTCCCAAAAATGACCGGTCCTGCGCCAGCCGCAGCTAGCGGACTCCTGCGACCTTCACCCGGTCATCAGTCCACCTTGTAAGGGGCCTACCGACGATGCGCCTTCCAGTGCGCGGTCACCACTCGAAAACTTTTCCGCCCAACGGCATATGGTTCTACATCAGTTGAATTTATATTTGTTAGGTATTAAACAACCGTGGGTAATGGTCCTAAACACATCCTTAGCGCCCAAGCAAAAATATAACTATAATAACGACTAGAGTTAACACTATGAACAAAGACCAGCCAAAGGGTGAATGGCAGGTATGTATCAAAGTCTCAGTAAAATGACCATTCGCTCTTAATGGAAAGGAATAAGGGTTATATACATTTCAGTCCGCAGTAGTCCAGTACCGTCGGGATCATCGGCCGCGCAGCTGCCACCGCGGGAATGTCGTGGCCGTTACAATTGCGTTGCCATGACGACCGTGGTGATTCGGGAACTGTCCGAGACAGGTGTGCCAGCGGAAGCGCTACCGACTATTCACCGTTGTACCTACTCAATTCATTATGTACGGGCCATTGACCGAACCAGGTATGAATGGATCGAGTGCGTGGAATGGTTATGTCAAAATGCGTAGCAATTAAGATACAGATTGTGTAACACGACGGTATTTACGTAGATAAGTTATATCTTGTTTAGTCGACTCGATTTTTACTGAGCGAGGACTAGATTTGTGAATATTTTAATTTCAATCCCACGACCTCTGGGTTGTGAGACTAAACTTTCTTAATGTATTTTTGGCTTCATCGTGCTAGTAAAACTGAACCGCTCTATGTAACTATAATTCAGTAACCTCTCTTTAGCAAGTTGCACGCCTTTAGTCCTGTATCAGGTCAAATATAACTGACCTAAATTACGTATGATAGTTGTTCCGGTCGTCAAGGTTAAATATTGTTTCGGACTACTCTACTATATAAGCGCAAGATTTTAGTACATAAAAAAAATAGATAGGCGCCGGACGAGAGCGAGAGTCGAGGGCGCTCGTGATCGCAGATGCAATTAAGGCGGACGGGTCGGGACGGAACCGGAGTTGTTGTTAAACAGGTTTTTTATTATTAAACTCGATAGTACTAGCTACCTATCTTCATTTGTAAATATTACACGCTTTCGTCAGTGAAATTTAACGATCGAAAATTAGTGGAAAGCGATACGGCGTTGACGTTAACTGGCGCGGCGCAGTGCGGCAGGCGCCGTCCGCAGCGCGAGGACTGCTGGCGCAGGCCTAGCTGTGCTAGTCTGCCTTGCTGATACAAATGCCAAACACTGCCAAAAACCCAATGCGGATGCCGTGTTAAGTGTACAAATTGAAAAATGCAGGGATTGCTACATCGACCTCGCAATGCGGACTGGTTCTGTTAAAAATGGTATGCTGATAAAAACTGACAAATACCTAGCTGTTACAAATTTAATGCAATTCTAAATATCAAGAATTTTTGAGAGAATAAAAACTTGTCCTTTAAGCCAGGGAATTAGGGCAAATACTTATTTACCTAGTACATACACATTTTTGGCCTTTCAATAACTGGCCTGAAACCTAAGAAAAACAGCTACAATTGACGGCAATTGTCGATTTTCCCTCTTTCATTCAGAGTTTTCATGTGAAACTAAATAAATTAAGCGTTTTTACAAACCGACCACAGTGCATAAATTAATATCTATATGGAAATAAATTTAATCTACCAAATAATATTAATTCAAGAATCAAGGTTTACTCCGAGTAATTTACTTATCAAGAAACCTTGATATGCTAATAGCATTTCAAAATAAACCGTCCTTCAAAATAAATAGGTAGTAAATTGTCATAATGTTTGTCTGTTGGGTAAACTTATTTCTTTTCACATATTTTATTTAATTATAGGTATATGTATGCTAAAAACATGTTGGGCTTTCCTATTTCGTAGGATATGGCTCTTCGTGATAGTTACTGTACTGTACCTTTAAAATTTAAACGAATATTTAATCCAAATTTAAATCATTATTTCCGGGGATATCGGAAGCTCTAATAGCTTTAATTATTTGTTTTAATACAAATGTGTAGGGATTCTCAAAAATGAACAATCTAACTTAGTCTGAGCCCTAGGAAACGCGAGTTTTCCAGTTAGTCAGCGAAGCTTGGTAATGTCGGTATCCCTGGCACTGTTTATGATTATAAGACGCATCTAATCACTAATAATATTATTTCATGTTCATGACGTATACTGCTACTGCTACCAGTACCTAAAAGCAATCAGCAAATATGCAATCGATAAAAAACACAATACGCCCGGAAACCGGATGAGGAAGTCACGTGCGATCGATTGCTCTTGACAATGTATTTTTTTAGAATAGCAGTAAATTTGTTCAGGTATTAATATTAAATATCTAATGACACAAATTGTACCAATTTGTGTCATTAGATATTTAATATTATATATCTACTGATCCGAGTTAGATATTTATAATTTTATGACGGATGAATTTGGAGTCCGGTAGCTCGCATGTAAAATGCAATAGGTAGAAAATCTGAAGTTGACTAGTGAAGATTGAAATGACCTGCATATTAGGATCCAAGAGCATTGTTCTGACGACGAGGAACAAAACGCAATTGTCCTGTTCTCATGTCATGTCCCTTTAGTGTTCGTCAATGTGGATCCCAAGGTTCGGTTACGCTATGATTACCTATCTTCGGATAGGTTGTTAGTTTGCCACTGATGTATTGCAAAATGATTTCCATGAAGGCAAGGGACTGATGAATGCTCGATAAAGGCACAGCTCGGACAGTGGCGATAAAATGTATGAAACAAACGCGTTGGTACTCGCACTGTAGTCACTTGTGAGTGAGATGCTCCATGCCAGGGTAACGCAGCCACCGGAGCTGTGGGCCGCACTTTTGATGGGAGACAGGATGCGGCCGTATGGCGTAATGTATGTTAGTACTATTTAGTATACTGTGATTTATTTATTTATTTGATAAAAATTAGTAAAATTACATTCGCAACTTACAGCTACTCAACACCATAGCGTCACGAACATTAGTTACAAAATACTACTTATTAACACATACGTTCTTCTTTATCATTCTCTTATACTCATTAATCAAACTTGCCAACCCCGAAGCGAACAAATCGCAATGAGGAACCTGAGCATTAGGGATTGCAATCCAGCAGTGTTTTCAATCCAGCTGGATTTTTGCTGGATCGGCGTCAATCCAGCTGGATCCAGCGCGGATCCAGCAGGTAGGAAAAATACCAAAAAAAAAACGTTTTTTGGCAATAAAACAGGTTAATTATTAATAATAATGTTCAATGTTATGAAAGGGAGGACAATAACGCGTATTTTTTTGCGAATTATGTACCTAAAAAAACTTCAAAAATAAAATAATAAAGAAATTAAAAGACACGACTGCCGTTTTAAGCTAATTGAGAAGTGACAAATTATTCCTTTTTCAGCTTAATTCTTGTGAGCGTATCTACCTACATATAGGCGCATGTCTTATTACTATAATATTTTCTTTCGATTGAAGTCGGGGAACTTTTTGTTTTATTTTTTAATTATTTTATTTATTTGAAACGTTTTAGTGTACCCCTTAGTTTAAAATTGGATAGAATTTCAAAAACCGACTCCGCAGAGGGCTGAACCTCGCTCCGGGGACGACCCGTCATATCATCATCTGAAAAATCGCTCTACCTTAGCCCCGTCACCTCACTTGAAGTTTTCAAACTAAATAAATGTCTCAAAAATAAAAGAAGTTTTGGCCAAGATGAGTTGCCAGTACCACCCTATTTAGTAAGAAAATGCGCTGAAGAGTTAACCCCTCCTATGACACTACTCATTAACCACTTTAACCAGTCTTTTGAGGAACAGTCCCAGACCTCCTTAAAATATCCGTTATTAAACATGTAGGCCCTTCCCTTCTAAAATTTTTTTCTACATTTTTGAAATCGCTATGTCGAAACGATTTTTTTTGTGAAAAGTTTAAAATATGTATTTAACGATTCTCAAAACGGTTTCCGAAAAGGTCGCTCAACATCGTCAGCAGTTTTCAAGTACACAAACGAAGTTTTCAACACAATAAATGACAGAAAATAGCATATTGGTATGTTGCTAGTTGCTAGGTATGAGCAAATCTTATGATTGTATTTTATATGATATTTTATTGCAAACATTATTTGGAATAGGTATTAGAGGCTCAGCTCACAATTGGTTCATACCATACCTTAATAAGGTACCTAAAGATCTGTAGGTCGTACACAATGCGTTGAAATAGAATATCAATATCACAACTACATCACAGGTACCATACAAATATTTAAATCAGATAAAACGAATATTACTCGATCTATACCCCAAGGCAGTGTTCTCGGTTGTGTGTTATTTTAAATCTATATAATAAATGATCTGCCTAAATGTATAGATACATTTTGTACTCTTTTTGCTGACAACATATCTGTAATTCAACTTTGCCACAATCAATTAGATTTAAATAATAGCTTAAATACAACCATTCAAAATATCGTAACCTGGTCGGATGATCACAATTTAAAGCTTAATTTCAATAAAACCAAACTCATGCAATTAAGACCCAACCAAAAACGTAGCATAAACATAGATTTCTCATTCCGAAGCACTACATTAGAATCTATCCACTCTTTCCCACTTTTAGCCATACACATTGTTTCAACCATAAATTGGAAGGAGCACACGTATTATTAGCCACAGCCGTCTAGGACTAAGCGCGGGATCACGGAACCGTTTCAAACACGACGTAAAATAAGTTTATGTAAAGTTGATTATGCATTTTTTTGGTGAATTTTATTTGCGGATCCGCAGCGCTGGATCCAGCACTGGCTGCTGGATCCAGCAGGCCGAAAAATGCGCTGGATCCAGCTGGATTGCTGGATGCTGGATCCAGCAATTGCAATCCCTACTGAGCATGGAGTTCAGCATGGCGAGTATCGGTAGAGGCCCGCCAGGGCCAGCAGCGCGTAGCCGACTTCGCGAGTCCGGCACCGGCACAAATAGCGGCATGACCCGCATGACTTTTCCTGCCAACTCAACGCTATCCACTTCTGTCGTATGAGACCCAGCACATTTGACTGTCGCCAGTTCGCCAGAGATCGTGATGTAAGGATAGTACTTACTGTGTGAGGCGAGCCACTCGTTGTAGTCGAGATGGCGCGGCAGGTCGACGAGCTGTCGCATGTCCAGCTCGGGCAGCTTGCGCTCCAGCAGCGCCTCTTGGAGGTACAGCTTGGGGTCGCCCGCCGCCTCGCCCTCGCGCTCTTTGCGCCGCGCCTTCCTGAAATCAAGAACATGGTCCGTGAGTACGAGATAACTATTTACCTTATTATTATTTTAGAGTTTCCTTCCGTACTTCTATACCTAAGTATCGCAGAGGTTCTTAAAGGAAATAGGAACGGCTAGACTAACTCCACGCACAGAACTAAAAGAAAATGGCTACCTGGTAAACAAAAATATATCTCCCGTAACGAGACTGGAAAACAGTGTTATAGAATGTGTAAAATACTGGTGGAACAAACTGCTGCTACATATTTTAGTATCTACAGGCCAAAAGTACTAGTATGTCGCGAATGCCGCAATAGGTCAGAACTGTCAGAACTCACAAGCAGCAATGGTTCAGTTAACGTTTGGTATCTGAAGGGATGGTATCTTTTGCATCTCCGAGTAATAAGGATTCATAAAAAGCTGTTCATGAAATTAGGCAGCGTATTTTTGGATTTGAAGTAGATACTTGAAGTAGATCCGTAATCCCGTTCTTCATTTGCCATCATCTGATGCCATATCGGATCTGCCACGGCGCTGAAAAATATCTGAACATGTACTCAAACGCCTTGACAATAGAGGCCTGCTCAGATACTTGTGAGTATCCTGACCGCTCCGATATATCTGATAGCGACTGTACAATACTTTCTACAGTTGAAATAAATATTAGTTTTCTCTTTATACTCCATAATAACACTTTCTGAGCACCATATACGGCGTTGAGACATTTAAGATTCGGGTTTTAGCTAACGGCGAAAGTTAAACGATTAAGGAAGCTTACAAACATTAGGTAATTTAAAGCATAGCTGCAAAGTACATAAATACGTAAAACATGTCTTTCAAATACTACTAATAGGCTAGCACTGGCAAAACAATTTTTATTGTGCCTATTACGCTGCTCCTTTTACACAGGATAGTTAATACTTTCCTGTTGTCGGATTAATCAGCGGGTTTTTAATTATTGACGACAGTTCTAGTTAATAATCATAAAGAAAATAGGTAAGTATAGTAGTCATAAAAATTTAGTCACCTATCAAAACATAAACCGCACAATAAAAATGTTTGCAATAAATAATGAAATTGGTTATCAGTTGATACAGTAGGCAAGTGTGGGAGTGCTCGATAACTATATCGCTATTATCAAGTGGAAATATAGGTTTGCGGCTACCACAAAGCAGTATATGCTGCTTGACTTTATGGTAGTGAACCTTATCCCGTAGTAAAAAGGTACATGAATGGTCAATTCAAGTCTTGGAGGGTGCCTACCGCGTAGGACGGCAACGTAAACAAGATCGCGCGACATGACGTCACGGCCTGCGTCCGCGCCAATGACCAGCGACTCTCGACACCTACTTGGTTAGCACCATTGTTCCTGGGTAGGGCCTTTACAAATGACTTCCAAGAAAGATCCTTGGCAGAAAGGTTAAAAGATTCGACTACCCTGACAGTTTTTTATGTTTCACGATAACTAAACTTTATCATTGCTTGTCTAACAAATAAATGTAAGTATGTGGGTATGTATTTTACATAAGTAAATTATTATTGGTTTGATAGGTAACTAGATTACTAAAAACGGTATGACTGTTATAAGTTATAGAGCTGATAATCCAGGTAAAAATCGAGGAGATACCTATCAAATGGCATAATTTCATACCTAAGTTTCAAGGAAACCGAGACATGGACTCTGGCTTGGCTATACACCTTTCCGCTCTACCACCATCCAATTAGCGATACTATTGTTGATTTGATACTAACGGCCTGTTGCACCATCTCTGGTTAACGCTATCTGTCAATTAAAAAATATCACTATCTCTTTCTTTCACTTGGAAGAAGAAAGGGCCATACTATTTTTAACCGGCAGCGTTAACCAAAGAATGTGAAACAGGCCCTAAGATTAAGTCTGCATAGCCTAGTTGGTAATAGATTTGTGTAAGAATGTCCCATGATATTTATTTATTTGAAAATCGTCCTTAAATACCATTAAATGGAAAGCCTGGAAATGCTTTTAACATGGCCCGGTGGCTTAATCAGATTTATCAAACTGAAAGCGTCCATATCCCTTTCCTAGTAAATAAATAGATGAACGCAAGCTATGGTTCTATGTCGGATTGCATTACCTAGTTAATCCGTCAGTCCCTCACTGTCCTCTTTGGTAGACTGAATGGGTTCGTTTTGTTGACAAGGGTTGTCAAAAGTGTCAAACACTGCTGTAATATCTATTCTATCTGTGTCATTATCATTAATTAAAACTGGTGTAAAGAGTCAGGTTTGATAGCGCATAATAGATATTAGATAATCGACACGAATCTTTTTTATTATTGGCTTATGTTGAGTCTTTGTTGTTGTTATTGCAAGGATTGAGTAAGTCGCGCTTTCTATACTATACGGTTGGCTCCAAAACTGCGTAGTTTATAAATGAATCCATTCATGAATTGATATGCCATTCTGTAGCTAATAGTACTGTTTGTATAGCATTATGGCAGCCGTTGCAAGACTACCTGTTGCGATTGTTGATTTCTGACCATGGGGCAGTAACATTTCGGTGATTTCCGGGTCAAAACAGGCGAAATCGACACAGCCTCGCTTTGATACATTAGTAGCCTTATCACGCTCGCTGTGAAAATGAACGGGTACAGCGAGTCACATTCAGTACCACGTCACGAATGATGTAAATGATAAGTTTTACAACACAAAAATATTTGTGGATGGATCAACTCGCCCAGAAGGAATCTCCGTAATAATACAGGAATGTCCTCTTATAGCCTACCCTAGAACCGTTCCGATTATTTGAGCTATGATTTTATAAATATTTAACCAAAGTTTTTAATTGTTTGTTAATGCCAAATAACGAATTTGACGCTATTGATCTAGTTCAGCTTCCGCGACTCTAAGCATTGGCATTGGATAGTAATGGCACGTGCTTACCGGTAGTTAGGTTGGTCTTTGTTTCATTTTAACGCCGCGGTTTTGGTTGCGAAAGCCAGAGTAATATTTACAGTCACGTAGAGACCCGATAATATTGCAATACCTAGTAGAATTTCAACGCTAGATTCTTCAGGGTGTTCCTGATCCATTTAGCCGATAACTCGTATGCTATCTCATCAATCATCATTACCTTGATTTACCACAACAGTTATCATACCTTGACCTACCTTTAACTTATGTGCACCAACCAAGTTACCAAGAAGAGGAGTCTTGCTTATAAATCAATTGGGTTTAGTAAATTACTAGTTACCATATTGCGGACTTTCACACTCTACACTCTAATAAGAACTTGGTATGTAATACTAGGTAGGTGACGGTGGGGAAGAATATTTTTGTCTTTCTCATATACAACACTTTAGGTAAACCGAGCTATCGGTATGTAAACCGAAGGTTCGGATAAATTTCCATGGATATTCATTATTCACTATTCAGAGTAATTAAAATAATTAAAAAAATTAACTGATATTTTTGTGTCGGGTTGTTTGCAAATACTTTGGCTTTTGGAGCGGATAAGATATAGCGTGCACGGGTAGCATAAGTAATCTCGTTTGCGTCTGTGCCTGATATTAAAGCTGGCAACAAAGCTAGAAGGTAGAAAAAAGAAGGTCATCTATTTCTCGCAGTGGATGTTTTCTCGGCATAGATTTGTCGGAAAGCAAGCATTGTGAAGCTCTGGAGGCGTGCTTATACTAACTTCCCGAGCAGGGTGTCGAGCAGCGTGGCCAGCCATCGGGCGACCAGCTCCAGGCAGTCCATCCGTCACTCACTAAGGCACACTCATTTCGTGATTCATTGGCCGGCCATTTACGTCGAGAAAGCGTATAGTTAGCGGTTCCCTATAGAGCCCGTTCGACTTCCGGTTCACAAAGGTGCTCATGCTACAGCCTATCATGACACGTCCTGGAGATTTCTGAATGTATCACAGCTAGGTTCACTACTTTTTCGGGGCATGGGGCACTGTGCTTGGAGCTCGCGGCTCGCCGTGCTCACCTGAAGGGCACGGCCGCGTACAGGTAGGAGGGCAGCGAGAACAGCACGCCGAGCACCACCGCGTGGCACATCTCGGCGACGACTGAGGCTCGGCCCCCGGCCCCACCGCGTCGCGCTTCGCTCATTGTCTCTGTCGCACACTCCAGCGTGCGCGCATTATCGCCCCCGCACAATCAATGCTCAGCGTCCATACGTCCATAGTGTCAATATCTCAAGGCTTTGCCATCGAGTTTGTATGTTATCATTAGTGACATGGCGCGATTACGATTAAACGTCATACGTATTAATGCCGCACCTTCTCAGAATGTATTATTCATAGCCAGCGATAATGTAAGGACTGAAGTCTTTGTACTGTAGTATAAAATCACTTTTTAAGGTCGTCAAAAAAGTTCGAAATGTAAAAAAAATTGGTGTTGTAGTATTTCACTACGAAGTGTTGTTTCCTAATGTACTATCATACCAAGTATACGCTAGAGCATTGCGAGTGCACTACCGGTAAAGTTAGCAATGAGTTCAAGGCCGCAGCATCCATCCATCAACTTCCACGGACACGTCACTGGCCCTGCCATGCCATGATGCCATCTTTAATGTGTTTGATTTGATTGAGAATATTGTGTCATGATGCGGAGTTGCCACAACAAAATAATTCTGATATAGGTACTGTACATTGGGTTACTCTACTGTACCTACATAAAACATAAGCATATTGACATATTTGGAATTTTTGTTTTATGGCTTTGTGATAGGTATCATATAGCTAACCTTCTTCCTCATTATTACTTCTTCCTTCCTCTTTCCCATGGTTTTGCTTCGACGCTATCAATTATTTCCTTCGATCATCCTATTTTATTTGCTATCATAAAAGCTTTTATTGCGTGAACAGTTTTTTCTCCAAATTTAACTACAGAGTCTAATGAAAGTGCCGGGTAACGGTGGCTACTTGTGTTCGATAGTTTCGATACATGCGGCCAGCGACAGTGCAGTGCAGTGACTCTACATTTGGCTCGAGCCGCGCCGCCCACGCCGACCTTGCTTTTATTTTAAACCTTTCTTATAGATGCTTTGTGAAAGTGATACATGATTCAGTCATTGTATTATAACGTCACCTCTGAAGACGTCATAAGTCATCAATTATAATGTCACAGGCAGAATACAATTCGTGTGAAACGAGTATTTCTTTGACTAGAAACGATGTGTTATTTGCTTTACAGTGCGTTGATCGTAGGTAGGTACAAAATAAGTGTAGTTAGTTAGTTGAATAGTACGCGGGCGTTCCACAAAAAGTGCACTTTCTCTCTGCGTGACGTTAGCTTCGCGGTTGTTGCAATAACAAGCCATCTATAATTCTGTGTAGTTGTTATGACAAATATTCTGACAAAGTGTAAATATATACGTACATTATCAATAATTAGCTCAAGTTATCATATGAGATTGTTTCAGTTACGACGTCTCTATGTATACCCTCATCTATTAATTATTTAATGTGTATCTTCCGCGATAGAATCTCCATCTTGTATAATTACAGTGCGTGGTGTAGTTAAACCACTAGGAAGAATGGGATAAGTATTTATAATTGTGACAAACAAAGTTGTAATAATTGCATGAAAAAAATAAAACGAAAAATTTCAATAAAACATAAAAAATTGTTTGTTTTAACTAATTATTTCAGCTGTTTGAGGTATTGTCAAAAATAGACGCTATACACTTTCCGTAAAGTTTTCTGTTCTAGCGTTTTCATTTTCTAGCGTTATTTGTTATTTGATACCCGGATCTCATAATTCATAATGCCTCTGATCAGAACTATTTGAGGAAACGGCGTAATAATCCTACGTCATTGTTATACTACTGTGAAAATATTGTGTCCACAAAATGTTCATTGTAATAAATCACGACTTTATTAACCATTACCTCAAATATATTCGATAAATATTTTTAATGACGGATGGTATAGCACATAACGCGTGATTACAAAAAAATGAGAATCATATTCCCTAGACCTCAAAATTAAACTAGTCACATAAATGACATAGTTTGTTCATGAACTTGTAGCGATATCTTAGAGGTTCTTAAAATTAGCTTTCTTAATTTTTTAAAGCATTTCCGTTTTAGACGAAATGGAGTTGAAAGAATAAACTGTAAAAAATGTCTTGGACATATTTAAATTTCAAACTTAAACATAGAAGAAACCTAAGTAAATAGGGAAATTTCATTAATAAAAGTGTTTGCTTATCCTCTCCTTATAGAATCCTTACATCCCTGGCAACAGCTTACAGAAATGGTAACAGCAAATCAGCAAACATAATGACCAAGGAAAGACTAAACAAACAGAATTGTAATTTTAATCATTATGATTCCACCAGCCCACGAGTTGCCATAAAAAAAATATGTTTTTACATGGCTCCCATGCTTGTTGATGTTTTAAAAACATTGGTTTAGAATGTAGCAAGACGAAAAGAAAACCAGAATACTTTGATCTGTAAAAATATTTTTTTCTTCAGTCTTACTGGATGACTTGAAATTATAGAAAAAAATGGTTAATTTCATCAAGGAGTGGAAATCCAAAACCTCAAATATTTTTAACCATCTTGTTGTATGGGAGATTTTTTGGCATTAATGTATTAATTTAGTATTTAAACAATTGGAAATTTCAATTTTTTGTGCAGTTGTGTAAATGGGTCAAAACATATGTACCCAAAAGAAAAAAAGAAGCCGTCCAACACTCTTGTCCAGACATTGGGTTTAACATTTGACGAAAATCTTACCATGAACCGTATCTTAAATTCTATTAATGGTGTTGTAAATAGCCGTTACGTGTAAATAGCCTAAGGACATCCAATCATTAAAAATAATAAACAAGATATATTTTTTACGCCTCTGAATCAATTCTCATTTTTTTGTTATCACCCGTTAGTATGCACCATGAACCATGATGGACTGAAGTAGTAGCCGAGAACGTTACCGAAATAAAAATTAAGATCAAGAAGTTAACAAAAAACCAGCAAAATTGTACGTAAACATACCTATTCACCGGCACTGGAACGTGCAGTCGAAGACCTGCCCCCCTCCTGCATACAAATTCGTCTTCGACTGTACACACAATTGCCCTTCCTCCATCAAATCGTCATTAGCTAAATTATTCGATAGTTTGTCATCTGGGTTCGGTAGGAAGGGACAAAGCAAACTACTCAAACGCACCATAAGTTTTTTATGAAGAAGAGAGAAAGCCTTTCGCAATCATAAACCATTCAGATTGCGGCATGGCGACACGTATTTGTATAGCATGTAAATAGTATCACTTTCCTATTGATCTCACAATGTAGAACATTACAACTGAGGACTATTACATTCCTAGGTGCGTTCATCTAAGAGAATGTGGCGCGCATAGACAGTATAGGTACGGTACGCGTTGCGCTGTATGGCCATTCGCGAGGTAATCGCATCCTTGAGCAAGTGGAGCGGAGAGTAATATAAATAAACGTGAGAACGGCCCTCTCCCTCGCGGGGGGACGCGAAGGTCAAGGCTGCCGCGGCCAGCCAACGTGGGTATTTAATACTTGCAAAAACATTACACTTAAGTACCTTACCATAACGTTGCCGGCAATTAAGAAGAGCGAGCGTTTAAAATATTGATAAAGTAATCAGTACCAGTTTTTCCTTTTCGAAATCGTTGAAGATTATAAGGTTGATATTATCGTCGAACTATTTGTTTCATTGAATCATAAGTGCGGTGTAGCAAGTGCTCCGAAGTGGCAGCGCTGCCAACTGCTTTCGCCGCATTGCAGCCAGGAATATAAGCCGTTGGAGTGTCGTATTGTACCAAGCGCTCTTACACCTTCGAGAAGGCGTCCATACATCACTATTCCTATTTTATACGTTGCCTTTTCAGGTTTTCAGCTTTTGAAAACCTAATCCGATAGTAGGTATTTGTAGAGTAATGCATTCTGAAGTCGTTTAGGATACGCTCGATCAGATATTATGAATGATTAAAGGGATTGAAGGTAAGTACAGTCGCTAATGTCGCCATCACATATTGGAGCGTTGCTAACAATATCTGAGCGTGAGAGTTCATTTAGAATTGGCATTTCTGAGGTGCGTGCAGACCGAAAAAGCATTCGCTGTTCTAGCGCCCGTTCTAAGAAATCAACCAATCACGTTTTGCGTACCGATCGAATTTCGTAGAGTGGGAGGTTAGAACAGCGAATGCTCTTTTAGTTTAACCGCACCCTAACAAATACTAACATACGATTATTATTTTTAAACAATGGCTTAAAGAGTTGAAGCAAGCCTGTTATACAAACGACTGTAATACCTACTATGTCTCGCAGATACTGCCAAAAGTGGAAACGAAGAAGGATAACGTGGGTTATTCCATTCGCGACGTTTTGTGGCGCAGTGGCCCGATCGATATTTCCAACCAGCGGTGACTAGTGGCCGAGTCACGACGACGTAGCTTCGAGAAACGCAGTGGAAGATTTATTTTTGTGTAGGAGTATTTTCGTTTTTTATTTCGCAACATTTTAAATGTAATCCGCAGATATTTTCTAGGCAGCACATGACTGCATCATACTAAGGGGTACATTATTGTTTATTAGGTATGCTTGTACCTAATGGTACATTCTTATTTATTATAGTGATTGGTAAAGATAGACGGATACGGGCTGCGCACGATCGCTCATTATGGTATGCTCTGGAGGAGGTCTATGTCCGTTCAGAAGTGGCGTCTATCGGCTGTTGATGATGATGAACATACAGTCGAATTGAGAAGCTCCTCCTTTTGAAGTCGGTTGAAAATAGAACAAATTCCTATTGCAGACAAGTTGCGCAGCACTCCGACCTCCAAATAGAGATTAGTAACTATAAAGGGATCGCATGTTAATTTGTATATTGTTTTGATTGTTTCACTTTTAATGACACTTCGCACGTCGACAATGGGGTTTTACGATATCCAGCTATGATAATTTGCATTCTTTCAAGATTAAGTAATCAGGAGAGAATTGCCCAAGTGTCCGTGCGACTCGTTATCGTGCAACTCAATAGCATCAATGACAATGTCATGGCTAACTTTTTTTTAGAATAAACATTAGTAGGTACTGGCACCTGGAAGAGTTGGGAACAAACATATCAATTAAGAATATCTTTCATAAAATGAAATAGTAATCCCTGTCCCAGCTTTCAATTACCTACTTACAAGTCTGTGTTAACAGTAACATTGGCAATTCAGCGAACACATTAAGCTGAAAGGGTATATCAGCCCGAAAGTCAAACGAGTCGTATAGCCGAGGTCACGGAGGGCGCAGATATGGAGCGGTGACGTCACGCACTCCTACCCCCTCGAGGGGGTGACACCTGTTGCGCGGCGGGCGGTGACGTCACAGGCTCACGTCATCGCCGCCGTCGCAATGGGGTCGGGACTAACCTACCTATTCATGAAACGTTTTGTACTTGACTGGCAACACGTCCCCTAGTATGGTTTACTAATAGCTTCGTAGCAACTATGCTTGTTGGGGGTCACACTTATGCTGGTGTGTTTGAAGTAGAAGTGGTCGGTTGGATTTGTGAGGATCAGCCCTGTCGGGACGGGTTGCCGATTGCCGAAACGGCTGTTTGATGTGGTGCGAACTCGACAAGCATTTACTGAATGATCTGTCAGTCCTTTTATTGAAATATTGTTGTCGGCATTAATCGTTGTTATTTCCACTAACGCCCTTATATTCCTTATAATTTCCTAATTTGTTTTCGTATTTAATAACTATTTTATTAATATTAATCAGGTAGAAGAGGGGGATCTCACAGAAGATCAATTGAAAATAAGTTCAGCAAATAATGTAATTATTACTAATCATTTCCGTTCTTTTGATTTCATAATAAATAACAAAGTCATTTATAGAAGCATTTTCTCGATTAATTATAATAAAAAGACACGTCAATTTGTTTACTTTATTTATATTATATTTAGGATTGGGACTCATCCAGTTTAGTGATTAGTAAACATCGGAAGTATTTAATTCTGTTCAAAAGTAACGTTTTTGATAACGATCGCCTTCAATGTCAAAACAGCAAGTCTGAGACTGGGAGCTTTTACATTGTTTAGGATGTAATGTAACATTTGTGAAACCGGCTATAATATTATAAGTATTATAACATTTATAACACAAGACAAAAAATAAAAATTACCGTTTTTTTTATCTGCAAATGGTGATGGTGATGTCGATATATCCGGATGTTAAAGTGCGGCCATTTGACCACCTGCTGACTGTTAAGGCGTAAGAGCGGTTGCTACAAGACTCGGCACGTGTCGTGTTAATTAGGCCAGTAGCTTGTGGCGCAACCGTTCCACTCATTTCAGATTACCTAGCCTAGTGGAACAACGTCGATCCTATACGTCTTGATATTGATATCCCATTCCATTATGTAGACCAAGCAAGTGCGCTGAATTCATGGAAATAGAGCGCGACAAATTCTTTCTCGGAACAGGTATCATCAGTTCACCTAATACAAGTCTTGACAATTTATTTTAGTAGGGGTGGTCTGCCTAAGCCGTCAGAACCGCTAGCGTAACTTATTACCTGGCACTCTTTTTTTGCCAACATTAAGTATTTAAGTTGAATTTTAAGGGTCGTATTATAAACAGCAGACACAAATCGCTTCATCGCCACGCTCGGCCTCGGGGGTTCCGGTGGTATTCATTATCACATGTTCTTTATATACTCTTCTGCATTCACCACTGGTATAATTTGAGCCCGAGACATATAGCAACAGTTCATACTTCGATCAGAATTACAGTGGTCGGTAAGCGAAGGTCTGGTCGCAGCGAGCGCTTGTCAAGGTTCATCATTGTTGTGTAGACAAAGGCGCAATCTATGTGTTTGCTTTGTGTGCGACACGGGTATTGTCCGGCGCGGCGGCGCGGCACAGGGCAGACAAGCTGCTCCCACACGATCCATACATTGCGCCATTTGTGCCAGGTAGTTGCAGCAGGCTTGTAAACAATGTTTCAATTCATGTTTCTGTCCTTTTCACGACGTTACACACCGGACATCTAGTGAGATTGTGGTCACGGGTACCTTAAGCTTACCCTGCAATTTCCCTGATGTATTTAGAGAATTTTAGTCCAATATGCCTTGCATATGAAATACAAGGAAAAAATCTACATACTTTACGAATTTGATCGATAATAATGTGCATCCCAACGTATGACGCGCAAAAGTGGACTGACCCTCGTGTCAGTGACACTGATACGCGCCTACCATACTAATTGCCCCGTCCCTTTAATATTCATTAGCGTCGCAAGTTGACAGGCTTCGTTTTCTTGAACAATACTGTGACTCCTCAATTATCTGAATGTCTCCAGTTCTCCACTTCGAGGCTTAACGAAGAAGTCTTTCAACCAAATCAACGATTACGTACCAACAGTACCAACACATATAACAGTATAAGGTGTCCCACCATTCCCACCAAGCTTGAACAGGTTTTACACTAATTTTAATAGTAGTCTAACTTTGTACCAATATTACTAAACAAACCGTCCATATCATTTATTCTGCAGACTTTTTTAGTTCTCTATAAAATGACAGCATATTGAATACCAACCATATTCAATCATTTAGTAAAAAAAAGAAAATTGGTTGATCAGATCTTCGTTACACAACCTGCTTTATAAGTTAATGAGATCTATGCTATGAGCATTGAATTAACTGCGAATTAAATGAGATTGAGTGTTGAATATCGAACTCTGGATCATCATCATCAATCATACTATTATGTACAAACAATCGATAGTCGATCTGATCCCCCTTTAGCGTTTAAAGAATTGCTCAACGTTGGCCGGTTGACATTTATGTTAACCCGTAGTAGGGCACACCAATCCAAATAGGGTTACAAATCGATTACGCGAATTAATATTCCCACATATAATGTTATGGGATTTGAGCCCTGCTACTGCTTGGGAAGTGTGTTACAGCTAGGGCCGTAATTAACAGGTTTTAGAACTACATAAATCGAAAAGATTTCTTTCTTAAGTAAAATATCCAAATCAGGTCTGAATGACGTCGATATGAATTCCGTTTGAGACGTGAATTATAATATTTTGAGTGAGGTTTCTAAACCCGTCTGTAAGTTGACAGGTGCACAGATATGTGGGTATGTAGGCGTCGCGGGTAGTGACCGATGGCGGTCGGAGCACTTTTACCGTCTCTTGCGACGACGCTGCGAACCTTATTGATTCGCATTTTGAGCTGGTCCTTATAGTGTGACCTCGATATTTGTATTAATACGTATCCGGAGGTCAAACTTATGAATAAATTCTACATATTAATAAATTATTAAACGGTCACGGTCACAACTACTAATATTAGTGATGCGAGTAATACCTAATTTTGTTAAGTAATGATGCTTCAAACTTAATTTACGCTATGATATGTCACACGGCGCCATGCAGTAATGCTTGATCTCTAGTTTTCAATTTCATCTGTCAGCTCTTGTCGACCCGGTCGACATGTTGTCTTTATCTCGTTGGGTTAGTCGAAATATTTATTTTTCGTTAGCATTGATGTCATCCCCATTCAAATTAATGATTTTTATTTATTATAGATGGCAGTTACTATATACAAGTTATTTGTCACGTGCATTCGAGGCACTCGCCACCGCTTCAAGTCCGCTGCCAGGTGGCTTGGCTTCGACGAAGCATATTCATCGCATTTTGTGCTCGAGCTAGAGCATAAAAAAAATTTTTTCTTCTTAAAACGTAATCGGTCTCAACAGCCAAACAGTTAATATAATATTGCACAATTTTACTGAGCAATAAAATTTTGTAGATGACAAAACGAGTTACATTTTGTTGTTATTATTTTATTTTTACTACAATTTATTAGAATTCCATATTTTCTTTCATTAAATTTAGTAAATCACCTGAAATGGGAGTGGAATATCGTTCAAAAATCCGACGAAATGTTTGCCTTGGCAGAAAACCGAGCGCCTGAAACTCTGATCACATATAAAAAATTAAAAAATATAATCATATTAAAAAGTTAGTTAGCGGGAATTGGTTAATGGTTATGTTATGTATTATGTTCTGTCGCTTTACGACAATTCCGTGGTATAAATTGCCGAGACAAATATGATTTGCCTCGAGTACAAATGGATCACTTTATGCCCTTGTTGTACCTACTTACAATCTACTATTACAAACACTAGTATCAGTCAATTTCTCATCACTCAGTCCATAAAAAGACATCGAATTAATATTTTATTAACCTGCAACAGTATCAGTCACTAAATAATGCAATTATTACTAATTGTCTTACACACCCGAGCGGTTAGCTTTTCTAAGCATGCGATCACTGATGCTTAGAAAACCTAACAGTCGTGAAAGCAAGGCTGGAACTACAGACCGTGATGTAGGAGGAGCGAATGCTCAGCAAACAACATTCGCGTTATTTTATAAACAATACATTGAAAAGACTACAGCGCCGTTTTCGGTGCACAGCGTGAAGAACTTGGCAACTCGGAGATGAAAGGTAGAAGAAATTTGAACTTGAATTTGTCATAAATTAAATTCCATTTTCTATACCAAATTATCTTGAGTTATCAAGTTCTTCACGCCGTGCACGGTTTTAACAATGAAATCAAACCAGTTTGAATCGCAACGCGTGAACTAGAATATAGCGGCCGAGGAGGGTTTACGAAGCATCGGATGCTCAGATCAGAGATGAGGACCGGTTATTCACGAATCTACAAATATGCTGCTTTGCCATCATAGATGGACACCAATGATCCGATATTTTGTATGGGAAAGTGATTTTTATTCCGTGATTTCGGCGTTGGTCCTGGTGCTGGTCCCCAATTAAAAGTTGCTCAGTATGACTTATATATCTGTGTGCGAGGTTTTTAGTGGAATCGTCCTGCCGTTTCTGGTTGAATCTCTTGAGTTTTTGGGTAGTATCTGGTGAAAACTCAAGAGACGCCATGGCGTCTACACTACACCGACCTTAATAAAACATAGTAGAAATGAGTTCCCACAGGATTATGAAGTGTTTTGGTGAATGTATGGGAAAGTGATTTTTATTCCGTGATTTCGGCGTTGGTCCTGGTGCTGGTCCCCAATTAAAAGTTGCTCAGTATGACTTATATATCTGTGTGCGAGGTTTTTAGTGGAATCGTCCTGCCGTTTCTGGTTGAATCTCCCAAAAACTCAAGAGACGCCATGGCGTCCACACCGACCTTAATAAAACATAGTAGAAATGAGTTCCCACAGGAATATGAAGTGTTTTGGTGAATGTTCACGACTCTACATGATCTGCGTCACTTGTAGCAGTCGTCCTAGCGGTGTGAACCTATACTAACCAGTTCACCAATTCAATTAGCTCGCGAAACGAACGTTCAGTAACGTAGCGGCTTACACTTACGAAATATTTTTTCTGAACACAACACACTACAGTATTAAGGTGCAAGCAGACCAAAAGAGCATTCGCTGTTCTAACCCCCTACTCTACGAAATTCGATCGTTACACGAAACGTGATTCCTTGATTTCGTAGAGTGGGGGATAGAACAGAGAATTCTCTTTTGGTCTGCATGCACCTTAAAGTATAAACATAATAGAATATTTTATGTCAATTTTTTAAGGTCGCAATGAACTAGTAAAGGTTTGTGCTTGTACCTACAATTTGCATGTATTGGCTGGTCAGGTTGCAAAGGTTGCTTGTACCTTCATTCTTCATATTGTATTGTTGGTCAGTTTAGTAACGTACCCGGAGAACCATCAACATATTATGATATCACATGATTTCATAATAATTTGTTTGGTTTAAACGTTTTGTAACTGTAAATACTGACGAACTTGACACAAAAGTCAGTATAAACTTTGGTATTTAATTATACATTCTAAACACAGCGCGTTTTCTCTGCAACAGTTAAAACAATCGTGCATGGCGTCGATTGCCGTAGGATTGTAATGTAGGAGAAACCGGCAATAACCATTGACCCATACCTACGTGGACCACAAATACGAGTACATACATATTCACTAAGCTTGCCGATCGTTTGTGAAATCAAGACCAGAATAAGGCTCGACCTGAATATACGTTGTTGTTATAAAGCTAGAGATCATTTTTTACGAGATACGAACTAGCAGGCATATACAGAATGATTTTGAATTAGGCTGCGGCGTGTCGCAATGCTCGCGATCCGCACGCAATCGGCCCGCAGCACGTACGACGACACAGTTAAATGACTTATCTTATTGAAATGGGAATAAGGTCTACATTGGCCACTAAATCATGTTCATCCATACGGAGCGCATTGGGAAACTCCTCGGTGCTTCAGACTATGGATAATCTTAATGATAATGAGAGATTATTTTATGAGCTTTATTTATATTCTTGAAACGAATGCTGACCTAGTTGCTTAATCATCAGTGTGCATTTTATGTTGCGCAGAGCAAGGCATAATAGAATTTATGTATATTTCATTTTTGAAGACCAAAGATAATCAAGAACGAGAAAAGATTACTACCTAAATAATGATAAAGATGTTACTTTATTTAATTTGATTTACAACTAATGTACCTATATTTCTGGGGTACCTAGATGGGTACCCCAGAAAGCAGATGCTTTAAAAGACTACTAATAATATTGGCTATCTACAGGACACCGATTGTTGTATTGGCAAACTAGTGATACTAAGTACTGATTTTTCAATCTCCAGTTAACAGTACCTGTCAAATAAATGTTAGCTCTATCCTTTTTTGACTGATGACCTAAAATAAGGATGGTAATAAATTTAACTGACGGATACTTTTAACTGAGGATTGAAAAATCAGCCTTTAGAGGTCTAAAATAAAATGAGTACACGCCACACCAGTAAAATACTGCCAACACTATTTTACCCTTAAATTAGCAAATTAAAAGTAGAGCAAATATTCTATATTCAATAGTACAACATTTTTATTTCAGTCATAATATACATAGATAATTTAGAATAGATAAGGGGCTGTGGTAATGCTTGATTTCCACGCCGATCCCTAACCACCCAACATTTTTTTTTTGTAAAAACGGCCATTTACGAAAACAGCAGCGTCTGCAGATGCCAGTATAATCAATTCCCCTAAGTTATGTCTATCTGATGTTTAACACCTACGTGTCTTCAGACCTCAGATGTTTATTGGCTCGTATAGAAGTACTGTGAACTACGCAGCTGATAATACGATTAGTTGGATGGCGCGGTTCGCGGGCACTTTCACTAGCCGCGCAGGCGGAGGGCAGGTCACGACACTGCACTGCGACTTACACATGCCCAGGCTACTTGGGTGATGTTGCTACTAGTAATTCAATATGTTTATCCTTTGTACTAATACTATCTATGGATTTAATGGTTGATAAGTAATTAGAAAACATATTATTACGTGTACCTACAGTCCTATTATCTATCAAGTATTGTCGTATAGGGGTAGGAAATTCTATAGAGTTCTTCCTTCCCCCTGCCTCGCTCATTCACAAGGCGAGCCAGGAGGATTTGTGAGATAACTTCCCGATTATACAGAAATCATTAAAAAAATTCAGGTTGTCTAAATAGACGATATGGCGTGGCGTCATCTTGAGATACAAACTTTACGCGACAATTTGTAACAATATTATAATCTTCCTCCTATCCTTTATAGAATCATTATCCTATTGCTAACTAGCAACCATTCAGCAATAACCATACAAACATTGCGACGTAATGGGGACCAGCCGAAGAAAACATGGCGTGTTGTTGTCAGGTGTTGAGTAAGTAGGTACTGCCGAATCGAGGCCAATTTGTGCCAATTAGCGTATTAAGCGGTCTAGCGCGGGTGGCGACCTTCGAGCAGGCGGGGCGAGAAGATGCAAACAACAGACAAATACTACTACTTCATCTTATTAGTGTTGTTTCCCTATTGTTTATGATGATCCCAAGCTGGAGCGTCCATCTATTGGGCGGTAATGCGAAGTTATAGTAAGACCGCTAACGCATGCTTGACTACTCTTGAGCTTGTTAAAATCTTTTTTTTGCGTTTTCAGCCTCATAAGTATGTAACAAAACAACTACCAATAGGTAGTATCAATTAAAGTTTTTAGACTTCTCTGTTACTGTTCCCCGGCTCTTCAAAATTGTAGATCAGGCCTACTACCGCGAAAATCAATATTCGTAAATTTCGAGGATTTTTCTCTGTCACTCAAACGAAGGCGTCATTAGAGTGAGAGAGAAAAATCCTCGAAATTTACGAATTTCGTTTTTCGCGGTAGGGCCGCAGATTTTTCTACCGACGTTATGTGCCGCGTTTTCTAAGATAAGTTTTATTTATTCCGTTCCTACTATAGGGATATAAGAAGGCTATAAAAAATAATTTGTGAAGGATCATCCAAGGCTGTGGCTCTGAGAGTGGAATATTACATTCTTGGAAATACCTACTCATCTCGTTGTTGCTGGTATTATCGGTAACATGAGCCAAAATACCACCTGACGGCCCTGGCCAGTAACTTGACAAGCAACTCCTTGCGTTGATATACGTCACGTCACTAACGTAGTTCCATGGATTCCAGGATTAATGTTGTTTATTTATGTGCTGCTTTATTTAATTACTAATATCTGGATATTATTCAAATTTCCAAAAGGATTGTACAAACTAACATAATTATAAGAAAGGCTTTATTTAGGCGCCGATATCTTTCTTTAATGTGATAAGAATACACAGGAACTATGTAGGTGTACAAGGTGGCAAAAAACAAGTCATTTCCCCTTACGAGTACTTAAGGTTTTGGGACGCAAAATATGCCTAAGTAGTATTTCGAAACCGGTAGAAGCAGTAGTAGTCATATTATCGACCCTTCTGAAATTTTCAAAAACCTTCTAGAGCGCTATTCTGAGTCCCAAAAGCTTACAGGCAACAGGATGACACTTACTTTTTGACCACCTTGTATAGTGCATAGATACGTCGTATATTTAGAGCTATGAAGCACCTTTACTCACTACCATCACGTCTGATCTGGGAAATGAATTGGAGGATTTTGTACAACAATTTAATAATCCTTTAAAAACGTCTAAAGAAACTAAGCTGGAATCCAATTGCCCGTTACTAAATCTTGGCACAGTTCGCTTGATGGACACGTTTAAGAACGCGGATGTCCGGGTAATAGCTTGGCGCAATTACCATTTCTTACAGCATTTGGTCATCAGAGCATGCATCAGATTATCATCAGTGTCGGAACAGAGCGGTGGAGGGGAGACATGCCGCAACAACAAAGAGTTTCTACGTGACTGTAGAAGACCGGCGGCGTACTAAAACAACTAAACAAATTAGATTATATCGTTGTCGTCGACGTTTATTAACTTAGGGTTGATATTTAGTTCAGGGTTAAGACTGGAGACAAACAATTGTTCAGTTTGATATTAATCCAATCGGCACATAATATGAGTTCATTTGCAAAGTCACCATATGTAATTTAATTAATCTATTTAGTATTTAGTAGCTACGTTACGGCGGCGTGTCAGTTTCTATAATTTCATTGCATTTAGTATGTCTTCAATCAATTTAGTCGTTATGGTCTGAGAATAATTACTGTTGCTTAACATTATTAATAAGTAGGTACAGTCTAGGAAATTGATTTTGTAGGTACTATATCACAGTGACAACAATATGAGGTTCATAGAAAATATTATGCTGTTTGACGAAAAAGTCCCAAATGGTAAGAACTACAATTTATGTACATAGATTAAATCTAACTAATCTACTTAACCTAACCTATATCTAAGATTGGCCCTTGTGGCATTGTACCGAGGATGCTGGCGGCATTTCCTCGCTGTATCGCAATACTGATGCGTTGTGCGAGGAAGTCGCCAGCTCTTCGGTCTCTAGTTACATCAACCAGACGTTTCGCGATCTCAGCAAACAATTTGCGTGCGCTGGGGCCCCAAGAACCTAAAGTTTCTACGCCAAACGGTACAAAATCGTACTCTTTGCCGAGGCCCTTATATTTATTACGTTTTAAAAATTCGGCATTTTCAGCCGCAGCGGCTGCCTTAAACGTAGTTCGTTGAAGATGGGACGGTGCCAGGGTATCTACGCAAGTAGCATCCCATACCAACATCCGTCCCAAGCTCCAAGGAACCAAAGACACACCATCAGGTCTCTTGCCATCATCCCTAATAATACCAGTAGGCTCAAGAAGAGCAGGTACGTTGATCGTGGCAAGAGACCTGCGGATTATGTCGTTAAGCGTCGCATGTCTGGAAATACGGCCTGCGCTTTTTTGACAACTTAGTCCGTGGTGTCCCAGTCGGTCCACGTCTGTGCCACAACAGCATAAGTGAGGGGTACATACCGCGGCCCCGAGTCTCAGGCCGGTTGCGAGCCTAAGAGAGGCCGGATCCAGGAAAGTACCAGTACTAGCCGAAGGATGGGCATGCAGCCAGTAACCAGCTTCCCGGGTTCCGACCGCCAAAAGTCTCGCACGATCCGGACCTGCAGAGCTGTTTAGAAGAGAATTGTATGTTAGATCACAATACACATTGTCCCAGCTCCTTTGCGATTTTTGGTTGTCAGGAAAATTTTTAGAAGGGCAAGCAATTTTGAATGCATTTTTGGCGTCCTCCAAACCCGCAGTCTCACAGTTAATAGGCAGAGCCCTTAGGATCTTTCCTGTGAGATCAGACGTGCTGTGGACGGATGCCAAAAATGCAGGAGAAGCCACACATGAAATTTTTCGTATCCCTAAACCCCCATACCGAATAGGGAGGGATGCTTGGGACCAGGAACGCTCCGTTAGCTGAATATTTAGAATTTTTTCTATGGTAATTTTGATTAAGTCGTCTAAAGGTGTTAATAAATTAATATTTTTCCAGAACGGACAGCAACGGAGCACGTATGTCAATTTAGGGACAAAAAGACAAAACTTAAGAATCGCAAGAGCATAATGAGGGCTAATTTCGAGTAGACGATTTGCGTGATTTTGGAATTTAGAAATCGAGTTAGAAATGTAATCGGGAAAGGATTCTTCAAAAATAGGAGAACCCAGGAGGCAAAGTGAATATTTGTCTACTATTTTTATACCAGGAGTCAGACAATCAAATTTGGATTTTAAAACAGTCATACTATAGGAAGTCTTTTGAATAAAGAGTTCGCATTTACTATAATTTAGTTCTAAACCAATATTTTCAAAATTAGTTTTGATAAGAGACAAATCGGACAGTACGGTATCCACGTCACCTCCTAGGGTCCCATCGTCTAGATACCAGACATTAAATTTTGATTTAATTTTTTGTATTATGTGATTTATGGCTAAACTGAAAATTGCTGGCCCAAGGGGGTCACCTTGCTGACATCCCACCTCAGATGATAATTGGTGGGACTTGTGTAGTAATTTAGATGGATCTGCATAGCAGAGATAAAGGTAGTTATAGAGTTCGGGAATTTGTTCCTTTACTTCTGCCAGCAAAGTGTCCCTATTTACCGAATTAAAGGCGTTTTTTACATCAATTTTGACTACAATTTCACAATCATCGTGTGAAAGATAGGTGCGTAAAGCATGGACGGCTGCTTCGCACCCACCTTTCGTGCCAAAACCTAACTGAATGGTAAGTGAATCAATTTCCTTTACTATATGTACAGCGTATTCCATTCTCTGAACTGATATCTTACTTTGGATGGCGTCGTAGAAAACTCTTATTTTTTTTTTTCGGTGTAAGCTCATTCCTCTATTTGCAGAAGAAGTACCCGTTTTTGTGTGGGTGTGTTTGAGTGAGGTCAGTGTAAATTAAATGATCCCGACTTGGAATAGGCCGTGCCGTAGTCCTTTATAAACAATTATCCAGTTGGAGAATATGCGTAAACAGTTGACCTGTACCTGTTCAGAATCAAAGTTCATGTTTTGTTTCTAACCAGACTTCAAAAATGGGAGATTCTGAATTTGTCAGATCATATTTTATTCCATATTTATTTGTTTATATAGAGCAATGGGCGCCGTTTTATAATCTTTATTTCTTTAACTTAGGTTTAGAACTATTATAAGACCTTATTCGAGATTTCGATAACATTTATTCTTAGATTTCCGTCTCAGCATCGACAAAAGTGTTTTTATGTGTGTGTCCGGTCCTATAGGTTTCTTGTCTCTACAATAGCTTAACAGGTAACGAGTCGTGTTTCAATATAGTGACGAGGTTCGCTAATCTACTTAAAGATTTTGGTTTTTGAATTTCTTCAAATTGCGGAAGTTATAACACCTTATTCGAGATTCAGATAACATTCAACTATTCACAGATTTCCGTCACATCATCGACAAAAAAGTTTTTATGTGTGCGTCCGGTCCGGTTTAGTAAAATCATCGATCTTTTGGGTTCCTAATGCTTAATTTTTTCCTTGTTAGATATAACAATATACCCGAGAATAACATGCCTCACCATGACGCTAGAATTTACGATAAGGCTATGGTACGCAGCAATCCGCGTGTTCCCATAGTAAGTTATAGAACTTGCTACGGAGAAATGCTATACGCGGGCGTACAGCTTCGAATAGGAACCATAGTCTTAGTCACTTTGACAACTCACTACAATGAGATGTGTTTCATTCAAGCTACGCTACATCTAACAAACTGGAAAGAAACGTCATTGAAACCTTACCTAAAAACTGTATAAAGGAGGGTAGTCGTTGACAACGCGCGAAGCCGCCTGCGCGGACGCCGCGCGCCGTATCGGGGCCGCCGGTCCCGTTACCGCAACAGTACCGCGCGATACGGGTCACGGATTCAGGCCGCACAGTCATCACGCCATTATGTCCGATTGTATATATTCTAATCTGTGATCGTCACCATAATTACGATCGGGAAGTTATATTAAGCACGGTAGAAGGCCCAGTTAGATTATGTTGGAAATTGGTCCCGTTGATTGACGACGGGTTAGAATTTTACTTTAATGAAAAGATGAGACACGGGAAAATACAATATTAGCAGTGATCGGATTAGGTAGTGCCATTTCGGGTGAATGACCTTAAACATTATACTTAACATGGATAAGCCTCGGGATCCTGGGACTTATATTTTTTTAAAGAGCATTTTCTTGTTATGTAATAAATTGAAGAAACATGAAAAAATAAAAGGATTTTGTAATTGTGAATACGTCTTTTATTTGATGTTTTTATAGCTGCTACTAACAGTAGTAGAAGCAAAACAATTATTAAAGAAAACTCTTGACTGCTTTACTTTAGACCACCAGAACCTCAGTCCAGTTAGAATGAAATCAAAGTCCAGTGAGATCGGTCAAAAGAGTCCCAAAGTCCGGTAAAGAAGTGAAAATGATTGATTAAACAAATCATTTAACTACGAGTGTGAAATTAACAACTAGAAAAACATTAATAAAGGCATACATAGGACAAAATTAGCTATTGTGGAAAAATACCCTTAAAACCATGTTCGACAAGTAAAATTAGACTAATTTTTATCAACATCAAACTGAAAGTAAACAAAATAACTATAAAATTGTAAATTTTCAAACAAAAATTTTACTTTTCATATTAAATGTCGGGCTTAGAAGTTATGTCCATACTAAGATAACGTACCGAAGTCCCGCGAAATGGCACTACCTAATCCGATCACTGAATATTAGTCTCAATAATGTGGACATTGCCCGGGCAACATATTGTCGACTACAGTGGTTACACAAACATCTCATCAGACTTCGACCCTATACTAATTTGATACAACAATATTTCAAATAAGTAAACAGGCTACTTGTCACTTCCATCATGAATCTATGTTACGAACATCAAGTTAGGTACATAGTTACCTATATGTACAATCGCTTGCTATTTTCTTAAGCCCTATAACGTGCCTTGTGAAGCAACAAAGGGACAAATTACTAAACCGTGGGAAACCCGTGCAAGTTTCCAACACGTATTACACCTGACTCAAGGTTGTGTCTTTCCTATTGACCGCGTTTTCATTCCGTCTTTAGCTACAAACTACGTAATAACATAATACGTTTCTACATTAACCACAATACTAAGCTATCCATGGAATTTAATTTCCCCATTAAAATGTACAACCAATAACATCTGAACCCTGAAAATGTTAGGCAAAATGGAACCATCCGCCATCCAAACATGTCAAATAAACCAAAATAAATCAAAAACTTGAAATATTTGCGCGATTTTCCACTTGGATCACCTTCTCGTTTTATCATATTGATTTGATAATATATAAAGGCACAGAAAGTTGCTAGTATCCACTTTACTTCCACATACAGAGTAGCACATACCGAAAATGTCTAGCTAGGCCACACAGCATAGATAATTATGATACACCATTCCGCCTCCCGTTGTTCGAATTCTAAAGGTGCAATCAGACCAAACGAGCATTCGCTATTCTATCCACCGCTCTACGAAATCAACGAATCACGTTTCGTGTAACGATCTAATTTCGTAGTGTGGGGGGATAGAATAGCGAATACTCGTTTGGTCTGCATGCACCTTAAGGTTTTGTTGGGTTTAATGAAATAGAAATCTTTCGATTTTTACATATAGCCCATGTTGCCTATTAGGAAATACGAACAATGCAAATAAACCTTGTATTCAAATTACGTTTTAATTTCCATTCCATGTCATATGCTTAATGCGTATATTGTTTAATTAATCTATCAGCTATCACTACTACACAGTATCTTAAACTACTGAAACATTAAAATAGCGCTAGTAAGTATTTCGTTTATAGGTTCGTTTACATTGCTCGCAATTTCAATTGGCGACGACTTTACACAGTGCTTCAATTTCCCCGCTTACCACTTAACCACTTAAGTATTATCCTGTTTTTTCGTGCTTATTTATTAATGGGTCTTCCCTAATTGTTGCCAGCTGTGTAAACTTGTTTCAGTATAACCCAGTGGAATAACCCAGAAGCCGTTATCGTTACCACTTGACTTCCTGTTTGTACACTTTGTATCGGGAGCGCGTCATAGGTATTGTGCGGCAGCCATATTCCTCCTGCGGCGATGGCGCACATCAAGAGTTCTAAGTCTATTTAAAAAAAACAAAATCAAGTTTATACACTCTACTCGTGTTTAGATGCTAACCAACCATAATACAGGTCAGATAACGCAGGCGAAGATGGCAGGAGTCCGCTGGATGCCGGTGGCGCAAGACCGATCATTCTCACAATCTTTGGGAAAGGCCTATTTACGCCCCATTTCATAGCAATGAACGTCTTGCGGCTGATATGATGATGATACAGATCAGTCAAACACACTGTTGGTCAACACATTTTCTGGCGGACCTATCATTGCTGTAGGTTGGGTGCATGTGTTTCTTTTTAGTGCTGTTTCTAGAAGTATTATTGCAAGAGCATCCGAACTTAAAAAGTTCCAAAGCTAAACACTTGACAACCTTTGCAGTTTTCTATTTATCAACTAGGAATCTACCAGACTGTTAGTGTATAGTTGGAACTATTGGAATGGAAGTGTAATCGTATGTCGTTGCCTCCTTTTCCATCTTATACCATTGCTTGTAGCCCTCTAATCGTACCTAATATAAAAAAGCAACAGCTGAATTGGCAAGATTGAACGCGGCTTGCCACAACTGCGCACCTCACTTCACAACAATATGTATTTGTTCACTAGTGCATGCAGCACGAGCGTATCGTATTGTCAGAGTGAAATCCATTCCATGAGCGACATCGACACCAGAGACGGTTATTGGATGCTTTGTTGTGCCTATAACTATTTTTCAAATGCGGCAAATGTTGAATTATCTTTTTTGGCCATTGTTGACAAGTTAGATTCTCTTTCTCAGGTCGTGACGTGAATGAACTTTTTCTCCAGATTTCCTTAATTCTTCTTGTAATCTACCTCTGCCTCAGACAAGAATTTCGTTATTTTATTTGCTAAAACTAGAATTCAGATGTCTATCCATACCATAGGTATAAATCTAGCACAATAGTTAATGTCTAATTTGGTTTTCTCAAGCTTATATCAATACCAAATTTAAGCAGTTTTGTTTGTTACTTAATCTGCATTCTTTGTTTACTATTTCTTGTATTTCTTTGACCATAAGCATCAAAGCTGCATTTTTTAAGCCGCGCTTCATTGTTATCGATATCCTTGGACAATTTCGATATTGAAACTTGCGGTAGAATCCATTAAGTGTTAATCGTGGACTAAATGTATTTTAGTTAGTAAATGTGGACAAGAATTTATTTTTCCAAGAAATTTTATAAACAGATTTTCGACTTGTGAGACTTGAAACACCTTCCACCTCCTTGTGTCGTGTTCCTCATTGCTGAGGGTCGTGACCTTTATGAATAATTTTCCGGATGATCTCTTTCCACTTCTGACGGTCTGAGGCTGTGTGTATTGCTTCGTGGACGTTTGTATTGGTGGTATCGCGGATCTGATCTGTCCACCGCATAGGACTTCTACCTCTTGGTCGCTTGCCTTGTATTTTCCCTGTCACCAGGAGTTTTTCCAGGTTATCGCATTTATTCCTCGCTACGTGACCAAAGAATTCGAAGATCCTACGAAGGCAAAGCGTTGATAGTCTGACGGTGACTCCCACTTCCTGCAAAATTGAGACATTAGTGCGGTGGGCAGTCCATGGTACTCGCAGCATTCTCCGCCAGCACCACATCTCAAATGCGTCAATTCGCGCCCGGTCAGCTTTTTTGAGCGTCCATGTCTCTGCACCGTAGAGGAATATGGAGAACACCAGGGTCCTCACCAGGCCCGTCTTGGTCCTCAAGGAAACCGCTCTGTCAGCCCAAATCTTGCTTAAACGGGTCATAGCGTTTTTGGCCATACCTATCCGCTTACGCACATCAAGTTCACATGAACCGTTGTTGCAAATGGTAGAACCCAGGTATACGAAACTGTCCACGTACTGAAAGTTGAGTGTCCCACTAAGCTCCAGCTGCTTCGCACGATCTATGACCATGATCTTAGTCTTGGATTTGTTAATGGAAAGGAAACACCTTAATGATCTTTAATTGCAGTCATTATCATTTGTGCTCTAGAATTCCTAAGAATATATATTATAGGTATACATATGCAATTTTATGGTGAGCAGTATAATTCAGTCAGATCGGTCGTAAAGTTAGGGGACCTAGAGATCTGCATAAACTTTTTCCATTACCTGTGCATGGGTACATACCTACAGTACCCAATTCAGATAAAGAGGCAGATGGACTCTAAAGCTAATTGTTATTGCAGTCAAAGACAGGGGTAGTAATACATCATCCATAAAATAAGGACATGATAGATATATTTCGAAATTAATTATTAGGCCGTTTACCCAAAAGTAGTATTGTTCGTTTTAATACAACATGCAACTCGTTTTCGAAACAAGTGGCCAATACCAAGGCCCTATCAATTGTTGCGCAAGATATAATGACATTTTAAACACAAATGACATCTGATACATTGCCCTAAAACGATAAAAAAGTAACTATAGACAGTTACATTTTTAAAGTCGTGTATTAAACAAGAATTGTTTTATATACCACAAATGTTTCATTAGGAAAAAATAGATCAACACGGAAACTCGGAATACGAGTTGAATCTCTGAATTTTGAGGTCAAGTCAATCTCCAGTTAAGTGATAGGTAGATAGATACCACCAACTAATTCTAAATCTGATGTGTATCATTCATTTTTGTATTTATCTGGCAGCAGTCCCAAAACAATAATGGCGAGCCGTTTCATCGGCTCTTCACTTCTATAAACAATTATTTATTGTGAAGTACCTAGACGTCATAATAATATTAAAACATGTTTTGATTTCTGGAGTAGACGTGTGCGCCGATGTCAAAATGGTCGGCGGCGGCGTTTGCCAAAAAGTCGGCGGCGGCGGCGTGATTTCGGCGTGAAATCGGCGTCAAGGTCACGTGAATATAAAAGCGGAATTCGATCGTATTCTTTGTTATAATTGAGATAAATATACAATATAAATGTTCAATAAACACCACCAATGACCACCTTAATCACCATCTGATCAATAGATAACAGTTTTCTCTTCCCATCATGTTATAAAGCTTGTCCACGAAATAAAGTAGCCATCGTAAAATCATTCTCCCCTGTTACACAATAGTCCCATATAGTTCTAACAGCCATGGGACCATAAATTTATTCTTCTGTTATATGTTTAACAATCCAATATCCAAAAGCATTCGCTTAAAAGTCGTCTAAATCAAAATGACTTCAGATAATGCTTAATGCAAAAGTTCACGCCCAAGAAAGTGCGATCTTCCGCACCGATTTCAACAATGTTAGACTTGAAATAGTTAACTAAAATTGTAGACACGAGATTTGTGAATCTAATCTTTATTATAGTATCGATATTGTAATTTAGTTAAAACTCATTGGGAAACTAAATGACCCAAAATGGTAAAATAAGAAGAAACACTGCTAAAATTCAGAAGTTTAAATAAAAATTCATAATTATGGAGAGAGTCATGTAAATATCAAACACAGTGTCCGAGAAGAAAGGCAAAGAGCTCTTCTTTTTAATAATATCCATGCAAAGGTCTCATTAAAAAAAAATATTATACGGCAATTTTTCTACTTTGTTTCATGGACAAGCCTTAACATAAATAATATGTATTTCCAATAATAACTGGGCTTGGACTAACTCTATTCATCTTCGTTATGTGATAATAATAATGATACAGTATTATAAGCCGATGGACATTAAGTCCCCAAATCCCCTATGATAGCATGCCATAAGGATAAATAGTGCGCAGCCCACATCCAATAGAATCCACCTATCTTTGCCAGGTCATCGGTCCATCATATTGGGAGCTGCCTTTAAGAAATCGCTTGCCCTAACGGTAATTTTGCGAGCAATATGTCCAATCCACTGCCACTTCAGGAAGCACATTTCTACGGATCTCAACATTCCTATTTCAATCTCGTAGGGAACTCCTCTTTCTATCAATTAAATAGCTCATTGAGTGATCTTTTAAGCCCATAGTTACTTACCACGTTTATGCTTTATGCTTGCGTTTAAGAAATCGCTTGCCCCAACGGTAATTTTGCGAGCAATATGTCCAGCCCACTGGCACTTCAGGTAGCACATTTCTACGCCTCTCAACATTCCTATTTCTATCTCGTAGGAAGTAAGGTAAGGTAAGTAAAGGTAAAAGAGGAGTTCTCTTTCTATCAATTAAATAACTCATTGAGTGATCTTTTAAGTCCATAGTTACCTACCACGTTTTAGAGCCGTAAGTAACACTTGGTCGAAGAATTTCGTTTTGGAATATACTGCGGGATATTGAATTAGAAGATATTGTGCTGTCCGGCACTACTTTAGTATTGACTTTTTTCTCAAAGTTAGATCCACCCAACTGGAGTAGCTGTCTGTCTCCGGTACAAATATTCGTCGACTTTGAGCTCCGATCTTGACTGGAGTTTGTATCACAAATTCTAGATATTTCATATGGTCTTCGTTGATCTTCGTTGTATCTTAAGCCCAACGCATTCAGGGGCTCTACACACTCAATGAGTATAGTGCTCAAGTTCTCCAAGGTTTTAGCCATAATTAGTTTATAGTCGGCTAACCGAACGTGGGTGGTATAACTGATATACTCACCATTGATGTTGATGACAAAGCCCTTTCCAGACCAAAATCTTGAAGACATCTCCCAAAGCAACCAACAACAGTTTTGACATACTGCAATGGTATGGGTACTCCTCGGTGCAATGGTATGGGTTTCGTATACCGGTCTTGGAGACGAACTGGACGCTACAATATAAGTACCGGTAGTCTACTTGGCTTATTTGTTCTACTG
>JALPQI010001141.1:0-162158 GCA_025490895.1 Thaumatotibia leucotreta | reverse complement strand
TAGTGTTAAGACATATTCGTTTTCATTGTTATTATCTCAGTTACAACTACTATCGATAACCGAAAATATATCTGCTGACGATACCCACTGTATCTTACATTTTATCGATAAAAGCTCTCTAGTAGCTGTAAAAGTTGATAGCTCCTTACAACATAGTGACAAGAATATACCCAATACATTGCGGCCTTGGTTCGCTTATATCGAATGGGTCATCTATTGAACGGTTTTAGACTGTGTAAGTAGTAATATACGGCTGAGTTTGAAGGATCATTTCAAGAACTTTATTATATTTATTTTCAATCTTTGGGGGAGGCCTATGTTCAGCAGTGGACGTCTTTCGGCTGATATGCTGATGATGATGATTATATTTATTGATAATATTATAAACACACCTTTGAGTTTCATCAAGGATGTGTGATTCCGATCAATGTTTTCTTTCACTGAAAGCTTGTATTCAATCACACATCATCATAGTGGATATAAACCTCTCCTTTTACCTAAAAAATTGGACGCATTAGGAGTTGCTCACGCTGGGCAAGCGGATTGGCGATCGCAATTGTGTGTTCATTATGATGATATTAAATTTATGATGCCTCTGCCCATAAATATCTTCAATAAACGTAAAGACAGTGCCACTTCGATCCCTTAGGCGGCTCTTACGATACCCGCGGGAAATGTTGGAGTGGTGACATATATATTTACTTATTAACGTCACTAAACAAACAATGATCAATACGAACTGATATTTCGTACATACACATTCCGAGAAACGCCAGAATTAGAACTCACAACAGTCGCCATCAGACATATTAACTAACCCCCTTGTTCATAAACGCTTGCTAACTTATCAAGCCGCTAATAATTGTTTGACCCTTTTGCTCTTATTGACACATTGTTAAGACCGAAAGGGACAAAAAATATTAGCGGCTTGTTAAGTTAGCAGACAATTTACAGATTAATTTTTTGTGTTTGTTACGAATAGACTTTTTTCAATGTCTAGATATGACAACGAATAACCCCCTTAAATTAATCAAATCAACATTCAGTTGCGGGTAGCTGCCGGCGTGATTAGTTCACACGCCCGACGACAGATGGCGGTAATCTCATTCCGTTAGTTTGATGTCAGGTGCCATTCTTGTTATAGCGATTGCCTCAAACCAATGTAGTGTGGTCTTAGAGTATCAGTTTTATTCGCGTAGCCTTACTTATAATAAATAAATAAATAGTAAATATCTCGGGATATCTTACACAAATCGACCTAGACCACTCTAAGCTCAATTAAGGCTTTCGATGTGATGCCATCATGGGAAGCAACGATATATGTAGTAGATATATACATATAGATACTTAAATATAATGTAGACAGCCACAACCAAGAAACAAATATTTGTAATAAATAATGCCCTCGCCGGGATTCGAACCCGGAACAGGGACAGGCAGGGTCCCTATCAACTAGACTACGGAGGCTGACGACTTACGTATAATAACAATACTTTTTGTAAAGGCAACAAATGACAAATGACCATGACTAAGAACAAATATGTTGTAAAATACACAAAGAGACCTCAACTTAATTTGAACCAGCCGGCTAATAAACTACTTTTACCTCCTACCGTAGGTCCTCCTATTTTTACTCGGTAGGCCTTTTTTTCGTTAATAAACTACTTTTTATTTTTCGAAACCCGTGACATTTGTCGCAAGGTTTAGTACAATTCTCATTAAATCTTGACATGAGGGTCGGCATTTATGTCGGAATTTCACTACAATTGTCATGTTTTTTGTGACAATTGTAATTTTGCTTCGCAAAAAAGTAGTTAGTTACTGCTGGTTTATTTAAATTACTGCAAAAAAAATATGTTGGTGACAAACAAACGCACGGCCCTTCCGGTAAGCGGTAACTGAAGCCTATAGACGCCCCAGATTGGAGAAACAGTAAATTTACAATTGTAGCACTTGTCACTGTGGTGAAATTGGAGGGGTGTTCATACTGTTCATGTGCGAAGGTGATCGTTTACCATCAGGCGATATGTCTGTTGGTTTAACTTCCATTCCATAAAAAAAGTGTATTGATGAGATAGTTTATCTCAAGCGCATACGTTTCGTTGCCCTACCTCTCACTCTACTACTCAGCACTGCCTCAGCATATGAATTCTTGCAACCTCAGTATCTTGAGGCGATAACTCGCGTGTTTTATCACAATAAGAATCCATGGATCTGCTGCGTCGTACGATCAATCAAGAGGGGGGAGGTAGAGGGGGGGATTAGTGCCGATACGTGTGCCGATTATCGGCACGCACCGATAATCGAGTTTGCTACGTTTCAATAACGTTAATGTCTCAAATTGGGGGTAGGTAATGATGTTGTTGGGGTTGTTATTCAATATAAAAGTTCCGATGTTGTGAGTAAATGGTTCAGTTGTGCTGACAATCGTGAATTGAAAGAACAGATTTATAAGTGATAATCGTGTAAACGAACCTAGGAAACTCGAGAACCATGTCAAAGTGAAGGTATAAATCAAACTTTAAGGTATTTGATAATCCTTGCAATTATGACAAGGATCTAGAGTGTACTAGGGTTCCAGCACTTTGACTGTACAAATTAATGTAATTAAAAATCAATCAAGAAATTGTATCAGGTCATTCTCCGAGTGCACTTTAATTCTGTGTACTTAATAAGAACGTGGTAACATATTTAGAAGAGAATTCTTTCGATTCATATTTTTGCACTTGGCTATGTAAAGTTTTCTGAAGGTATATTAACTTACGTTTTTTCCTGATAGCCGTCGTCTTAAGGTTCAAGAAAATGCGTCTCTTTCATTTTTATGTCCTATAATTTGTTAAACATCTTTTTAATGTCAGGGAAAAATATGATATTCATACCTTCAGAAAACTTTACTTAGCCATTTGACAGTATAGGGTATGTGTCTACGTATCTACACCTACCTATTTAAATAATATTATATTGAAGTGTCATTAACCATTTCCTGATAATTTACAACAGTAAGCAGGTCGGTTGGTCCAATCAAAGCCACAAGCTTAATTTACCAATCTTTGACATATATGTTTCTCTTCGCGACCTTATCTCCACAAATTCTCCTCCCCCCCCACTCGAAACAATAGCCTGCGTATAATTTGATTGCCGACATTAAAGGCTCATCAAGCCTAATCCTCGTATAAAGGTAACCTTAAAGATTTACATAATAGCCCCCCTCCCCCTTTGCTATTCTGATTCCTAACAAGTTTAGAAAACCAGTATAAGTACGATCTTCGTTGCTTGCTGAGGGCTATCGGTGGCACATTATTTAAGAGTATTTGTCTGTTTTCATTGATGTTCGGTTGAACGTTACCTACAGATTAAAGATTGGACAATTTTTCATTTATTTTATCGTTGTCTTTCTGGATATCTGGTAATTTTTATCTAAACGCTTCAAAAGATTTCACCAAATTTGGTCAAATAAAAATATTTATTGTTTGTGAGACCATATTATATACTATCATCCGTATTACAATTTAGGGTTTGTGTAACTTTTTTGACAATAATTTGCGAAATATTTTGGAAAAAGGGGGATCTTAGTCCCCATAAGCAGTTGAGAAATATTCACAGGAATTCCGACGGTTCGATGTTATTTTATTTTATATAAATTTATTTACTATTTTCGGATCCTACACTCAATACAGGATTGAACAGTGTGAAATCTTTACCTACCGCTCGGACAGGAAAATAAGCCAGTAAAGTTTGAATTATGTAACCAATAGTGTTGGAAATATAATATAAATGATTTTATTTGAGAAGATTTTTGGATAGTCCTTTGGGTCTAGAAATTAAGACGAATTGAAGCAACTTAACCGTGTCAAGCCCACTGACATTCGTATCCAAATTTAAAACTTTCTCTAAAGTAATAAAAGTTCAAATCTTCGGGTTAAAGGCAGAACCAACTATTTCTTTGAAGTTGGTTTTGACAAATCGTATTTTATGCCAATGACATAGAATAGTACTTGCTAAAAGATGTTTTACCGAAATAGTTGGTTTTGCCTTTAAGCCGGCGAAATATAATTGCCGTAGCTGTGCAAAATTACAAGGACTTAGAAGACTAAGCCATTTGACCTTACTTGTCAGAGATCTCAAGGTCACAACATAGCTACTGACTCTCTCTCGCTCAGGAATACATGTTTACGATAAGATTACTGCAACTAATACCTTCTGATCCCAAAATCGACTCCAATTTCAACCTTAACTTCTCCTACTTAAGGAATACACTGAATTCATATAATAGGACTTTTTGATTCTAAACCCAGTACGAATTTCAACTCTAAGTCGTTTTAGTTAAGGTTTGAAAGTGGAATGTGATTAATCTGCACAATCAACAGAATTGGTTGTTATCTCGCTCGAACTCGTGGTAGATATATTACGTCTTTGTCGCACTTGTGATAGGAGATTTGGGTCTTATTTTGTCGTTTTAAAAGTCGTAGGTTTTTTAGATATACTGTATGTTACCGTCATGTGGGCTTAATGTGACACGTGTAGGTACTACTTCGTTGTCATCGTTTTCAGTGACTACATTGCTAAGAGATTGAAGCATTGCTACTCACTCATTTTTTTTTACAAAAAAACCTGTTGTATTTACAATTATCAAACAAATATATTCTATCGTTGGTACGAACATAACGTCTTATTACTGCAAATACCAGCTGTCTGCACAAATCAGGTTTTGGCAGAATCGATCTAATAATCATGATAATTAAATTAATTATCGAATAACATAAAATGTGCACATAGCAGGTATTTGCAGTAATAGGACGATAATATATTGAACATAATTTACGAAAGCGATTATTTTGTTCTTGACTCCGTTAATACCTGCCAACCGTCTTATATCATTGGCCTACTTAGTTGTTATAATTTATAAATGAATTTTGAAGTTTGTAATTACATTTTTAGTGGTGCCCCTAAATTATCTTACATCTTACCATTGACTAAGTTTTCTTCTTTAGCCACTATGGCTCGTCTAAACTTGAATTCTCTACAATATCACGAATCTCCTTCAGTTTACCTAAGCTAATGAATCCACGACAGACACGCTATAATATATGCGCCGCTAAAGTAGTTAGCGATGCAGCCGCGGCCGAAACTTGTGGATCCGACCCCAATTTGTAAATTACCCGGTATTCCATTAGTGGCCACTGTGGCAACTACTGGCTTGTTCCGTGGATTATTAATGTATTCCCTTACTCAGACATGGCAAACATTTAGTAAATTATGACAGTTACCAATAAGATTATCTTTGGATCGTCAAGACGTAGAATGCTATGTTGAACGTAGATTTTGTTGTAGATTTAAAAAAAAAAACCAAATTTGGACTTTTTTACATTTTTTCTACAGAATCACGAGCTCTTTCGATCCTGATAGAAATAAAAAAGTGTCTCAAATAAAATTCCATTGAGTTACTATTTTTCATACCTTCGACCGTAACTCAGTGGAATTATCGGGAAATTTTTCTGCTAATGAAGATCGAAAGAGTTTGCGATTCTGAACAGAAAAATATGATTTGAAAATATCAAAATTTGGAAAATTTTAAAAAACTACAACAAAATAAAAATCCGCCCAGATAAAGAATCAATAATATAATTCTATGATAAACTAAAGAAGTTCTTCAATATCAAATGGTTATTTATTAAAAATTTATATTATTTATTTCCAAAAATTAGAATTATTATTTATTAAAATAGGCAAAGCAACAAATACTTTCGAATTGACATAAACAACATCACGACTTCAAAACTTCAATACTAAAATATATTATTATTTATTTGTTTATTTATTTAACCATTATTGCACAAAAGAAAAAACTTGACGTACAAAAGGCGGACTTAATGCCATAAGGCATTCTCTACCAGTCTATCTGTGTTCATTTCATGGACGCCAACTTAATTTTATGTATGTATGTATGTACTTTATACAAGCTATTTAATGCTTCCAAAAATAACTGGCGCTAAAAGATATCAGTGATAAATCTTTCTACAGTCAAGTGCAAAAATAAGCATCGAAAGAATCCGCTCATAAATATGTTACGACGTTCTTATTACACAGAATTAGAGTGCACTGGGACATATTTTTGAACATTTTTGTGTACTCCTTATTTTGTCTTAGACTATACATAAAATCTTGTTCACATCCAGCATAGATGTTAGAATATAATATAGACGCGATGCAACCGCAACGCAAACTCCTTGTTCCAACATTAATTACTCCCGTTACTCCATTAGTGGGTACTGTAGTACCATGGCCTGCCGCTGCGTTATTAACGCAGACTTAAGGTGCACTCGGACCAAACGAGCATTCGCTGTTCTATCCCCCACTACGAAATCAGCGAATCACTAACATTAACAAGTAAAAAAAAATTGTTTTCTTGTAAATGTTAGTTTTTTTTATAATAGTATTAATATGAGTAGTATATAATAGTATTGATATTAACTTGATAGCAACGCAGATCATCAAATCGAGAGATCTTACCCACGTAGCTCACTAATCTGTATTTGATATAGGTAAACTAAAATAGTTGCTTAAGTTATTCTACGTTGAATGTATCGACGCTTCGTAAAGGATAATTATCTAGTTTCGAAGAGTGACTGTTCACTTTGGTGTTCGCGACACTAATGCTTGAAACTTCCAAGTCAATAGAGATGTGCTTACTGTATCGATATATTGACGGAAGAAATAGTCGATACTGCCATAGAACTTTTTCACTCTTAGGGATTAGGGATCCAATTAGCGTGAAATTAAAAAAACCTTAATTGTAGTCAGGTAGTAACGACGATTAAGCACTAAATTTTAATATAAACTCGGTTTTGGTGTTAATTTTATAAATTATAAATAAGCAATATTATAATATAATAATACCGGTCAAGTTTAAATTTCTAAAGATATCGTACTTACATAATTGTCGTGACGAACCTGACTAAAATTGGACGAAATTATGCAACCAATCCACACGAATCTGTCATTTTAAAGATTGACTTTGTTTCTTGTGATTTAAAATGTTAATTAGAATTAAAAATTCATGTGGGTTGGTTCCCTTTTGCATAATTACGTCCAATTAAGGTTTTTTAATCTAACGCGTATTGGGTGTCCCTAAAAGTAAAAATGCCCGTTACATAGGGCATTAGATCTGAGAACAGTTTTAAGTTTTACAGAAAGTTCAGTTTTTGTGGCAATCTTTTGGGGAGGCCTATGTTCAGCAGTAATATTCGCTAATCGGCTGCAGTGGTATTCGCTAAGGAAACCGCCTTGCTATCAGCGCTGTGTCAGCGCTACGGCAGCGTCGAGCCTAAAAATGGTATTCACTAATGCAATTTAAACGACACTAGCGCTCGGCGACGAATGCGACGTGAGCTGGAACTACACTGCGTCGAGAGTTACCGCCTACAGTTCAACGACGAGCGATTCTACGTTACTGAATACCGTTTTTCGCAGCGCTGCGCTCGACGTCTTGCTCGTTGATGAACGCAGCGTCGAATGTGTGAATAAGAGAATAGCATAGCTGATATGATATGATAAATTTAAGGACATTAGGCCTACCACGAACTCGGAAAATTGAGAATTTCTAGTATCTCTCTCATTCTAACGAAATGACGCATTGGTATGAAAAAGACAGATCCTAGAAATTGACTATTTCCGATATTTGCGGCAAACATTCAGGAGGATTACATTACTTTTCGTAGCGATATATCTTACTAAAGATGTTTACGAATGTAATTGATGAAATCACATAGGCTGTACTAATATATTATTATTATCAAACTGGAAACAGAAGGGGATTCGAAAGTACTGTTGACACAACAAATTACATCTAAGAAACGTGTTGTTTATAGATGTAGTGAGTGATTAATTAATCTATAATCTGTAAGTCTCTGCACTTAAATTATGAATATAATTATCCTAAATTAACTTATACACTGTTATGGCAACATTACTTTTGAATCCCATCCTGATTGCGGTTTGATTATACATCGTCCGTACTAGGGCTACCGGTATCCGTGTTACCCGCAGACACGTGTACACGAATCCTTAGCACCGGCGGTACTAAGAACCCGAACGACACGAAACGCCAAGAAACGTTTCCAACTTAGAAACGTTTCCAAGCGCGGGTCCGCGGATCTACTTAGAAACTTTTCCAAGCTTGAGTCTTGCGGATCCATTACAATTGAATATTCGAAAAACCTATGTTTTTATTAGTAAAAAGTCTGAAACAAAAAAATACCTACCGAAAAATTCGCAGTTTTTTACGAATTACGCAGCTAGAAATTTTCTTTGTTGCAGGTTAAATGCGGTTCAATACTTTGTTCAAATATAAAATCGTACCTATATTTTAGATTGCCACTGCCACTACACATTGAGGGCGGATGAGACACAGGTACTCGGGTATCCGTGTCTTAATTACACGGTTCCTAATTAAACGTTTCCAACGGGTAAGAAACCCGTTTCCCGGTAGCAAAGAAACGGGTACACGGAAACGGGTACACGAAACCCGGACACGACCGAGAGCCCTAGTCCGTACATCCCTTGTTCCGATATCAATATATTTAGTTGGCACATCCTCAGATTAGGTATCGATATACTTAGTCATTCTGCGATCGCCAATCCACTTGCCCAGCGTGGCGATTATGGGCATTTACCTCCTAATGCATCTATACGCATAGTTAATAGGAGAGGCCTACGTCCAGCAGTGGACTATCATAGGCTGATGATGATGATGATGATGATGATGATGATACTTAGTCAATAAATGCTTAGATTCGGTATGGATATACATAGTCGACATAACGTCCATTAAATACAAAAGCGACACAAGTCAAAAAGTTACTTTTTACAGGAGAGCTGTTTAAAGATTTTGTATTCGTTTTTTGTTCACAAAATTTTTTTTCAGCATTAATACTATATGTGTTATATATCAATTTGTAGGCATTTTAAACCTCTTTTGATGTGTTTGGTTATTAGAAAGTAATATGTGCTGTGCAAGCTTTTATGAGCGTATACGTCTGCTTTGCATAAAAAAATTACAGTAACTCTGATATTCTTTTTTCCATCAAAGGCCACAAATACAAAAAAATAAGCAGTTATTTCATTAAAATCATACATAAAATCATGTCTTAAACATAGGAATACTGTTTTTTAACAAAACGGAAACAGACAAAACTTTTTCTTACTATTTCTTTACTTACATATTGTCAGAACATGTTTATAGGTACCGTAAACCGGGGTTACTTTGATTAATTTTAACTTTGGTTACATATTTTGATGAATTTAACGGACGTACTAGTTTAAAATTCAGGTATAATTATCGGTTTTCTTCAAGAATCAACCAGCTATATAAAAAAATGTGGTACCTTTAGTTAATAAATATAAAATAAATACAACTCGATCAAAGTTATATTGTTAAGAATGGAATTTACTTTAATACCACATATTTTTACTATAAACCGGAAATAGCCCACCTAAAAGCACGTAAACAATAAAAATCGGTTAAGTACATCTTCAGTTATTTGTTTTTTCTATGTGTATTGTATTTGTGTGGTGGTTAGGTTACTATGATTCCATACTAAATGATCCAAATTGATATGTTTTGACGGTTTACTAGTTTTTTCATTAGAATTGATGCAACAACTTAATTTTTGCCGATACAAAAGTATATCTTTCAATATTTAATTGCATAAGATAATAAGTCTTTCCTAAAAATCTACTTATGATTAGTAATAATGTAACAATTTTTTTTTATAGACGACATGACTGTTTAGCGCTAGGACTTGGGTACTACCTATGCAGTGAAGCAATAGGCATGATGACTGTGTCAAGTCAAATCAACATCTTTTTTCGATTTTTGAAAGATTTACTTGAAATACACAAAAGTAGCGTCACGATTGTATACTACACTTACATTAAATAAAAGTTCTGTACAATAATGACTGCAGTCTATATTTTAGTAATAGTTAATTCGTGTATGATGCCGTGCATAATGTCTAATAATTTATTTTAAATACAGTCATCATCCCTATGTTGGCATTCCCAAAAGTGAAAAAATAAATACTACTAATATAAGTTTTTAGGTTCGTTAAAACATACAACGGGGTTAGATTTTTGTTTCTTTTACTTGTATTGTATACAAACAATATAATAGAAAAGTATGACAAATACTTAATAATCTGAAGTTTATACCATTATTGTTTCTTCGTAGTCGCAATTACAGGTACACAAAATTCACAGTCATCTTCCACACAATCTCAAGTTTTTAGATTCGTTAAAACATACAACGGGGTTAGATTTTTGTTTCTTTTACTTGTATTGTATACAAATAATATAATAGGAAAGTATGACAAATACTTAATAATCTGAAGTTTATACCATTATTGTTTCTTCGTAGTCGCAATTACAGGTACACAAAATTCACAGTCATCTTCCTCACAATCTCTAATATACTTTTAAGTAAAACGAACACAATACAAAGTACCACGTTTTACAATTACTGTTTTTATAAGATGTATTGTATTTTATAAGATTTCATGCAAAAGATACTCAATTATTCAATCTGGTACATTTATGGATTTTAATATTATACTGAATTAAAAACGGTTGTAAATGCAACAATGTTTTTTGAAACGTACTATGAAGTGTACATTTTAGAATCCTAACTGCCACATTCCGTATTGCGGCTCCTTTGTTTATAAAGAAATCTAAACCATACATATTTACTTTATCCAAAACAGCATCATGTACAAATATGGCTCCTGTGATTGATGCATTCGAATATATTTTTAATTCAAAAAGGTTGCAAATACTAATACGGCAGTTTTGATGAATGAAAAATCAAATTTAAGAGGATATTTTAAAATTAAAGCTGCCACATTCCGTTTTGCGACTCCTTTTTATATAAAGAAACATAATATTCACGTATTTATTTTATTCAAAACGGCCACATCTACAAATATGGCACTTTTGCTTACATATTTTTTAACGTAATCACTTATTTTTCCGTTTCATGGCACTTTTTCACAAAAATGTCGTGCGTTTTGATCGACGGTCGAGTCGCAACTGACAAAATGGCAGTTTAGCACTGAAATTAGTCTCGAAAGAGCGATAGTGCAAAAAGGGCACCTGCATAATTTTGATACTTACTAACGTCAAATCGACAGGTGTCTTAGTGTCACGTAAAATATTAGTGCTTATAATGTCGTTTTTGCAATAAAATCATTTTTCACGATTTTTGAGTTATGTCGCTTTTGTATTTAATGGACGATAACTCTAGTTCCTATATCGATACATTTAGTTGGGACATCTTAAATTCGGTATCGATATACGTAGCTGGCACATCCCTAGTTCCGGTAACGCGGGTGTAATCGAATCTACGACCTAGTTCCGCAAATTCCGGCCAAAACTGCAACACAGACATGTCCGTGCTCCATGCTTCCTTTTTAAATTACGTCACAGACTAGAGAATTATAGAGACAGCCAATTATTATACTTTTAAAGTGAAAGGCAAACAAGCTGATTGATCGCCTTACCATGACTACTTTCGGCAAAAAAAAATGTAATGCATGTTATAAGATGTATTATTATACTGTTTTGAAAAAATATGTCCACCTGAGTTTCTTACTGGTTCTTCTTTTTTTTTCTCTCTCTCTTGATAGTGTCAGACGATTCGAAAATGCTTATTAATAAGCTTACTTGAATAAAGAATAGTTTGATTTTGACTTTGACATGAACTAGCAGTAGTTGGGTCACAAGGGCGTTACTGGCCTTTTGGGTTCTTTTCTTGATGATTTGAAAATCATATTGGTCCTGAAATATCGCGGCCGGCAGTTTATTCCATAGTTTAGCTGTGCAAGGCAGAAATCTGAAAGTATTAACCATTTATGTTGAGTCAGTTTTGACAGTGATAAAAGAACGAAAACGATTTTTAAAAGGCACAATTTTATAGTTGACACCTGTATTCCCAGCTGAGATCAGAAAACGTATTTTAATCTATGTTCGTCGCATTGTACCCATGAATAAACACATTAAAAATATAAAATGACCCCCTGTTCTAATCCTGACCACTTGTTCGAGGAGAACTATTATTCTATGATTCCAATCGCATGTTAATAGTGAACGGAATGTAAAAAAAATAATCTAGGAACAACAGAATGAATTTTTTTATATCACCGCGTCGGTTAACAAGTATATGTGTACGGCCTGCTCTGTGGTAAGCAGTTGCCGTAACCAATGAACGCCTGTAATTCCAGCGTAGTTATATGCTCGACGCCGAATTATTCCCCACCTATGCATTTTTTTTTATAATACGGTGCTACACTAATGATTGCTTAAAAAGAATGGACAAAATAAAATAAGCTTTATTTTTAAACAATTAAAAAGCAACAGAGTAACTCAATAAGTTAACAATCTTTATTATTAACCTGTCTTTGACAACGAGTATTCATTTGCAGCTTTAACTTGTCTTTATTTTTCTTTTTGTGTGATTTTTTGTAATTAAGCGAGCTGTTTCCTATTTTAAAGGAATTTTCTTTACGGAATTCGCTTTGTGTGTGATTTGTTTTAATTTTCTACTACGGTTAGCCTGAATGAACTCGTGTTACACAAAAAAATATTACTAGCTTCTGTTTGATAGTATTGTAGTTGCAAAAGAGCTATATTGTGGAGTTATTTTGGTATAATAGGGAGTTATTGTAGTGTAGGTAGTGTGTAAATTGATATAGAAATAGTTACTACGGACCATATTTTCACTGGTCAAACTATACATCATTTTACCCTAAACTCGCAAAGCAAGTAGTATCGCTGCATTTCTGGTATGTTGTTTAGACATCATAGCGCAGTATAAAACCACATTTTGCAAGCAAAAAAATGTTGTGCTAGCTGCATAGTACGTGAAAAAAGGCGAAATATACGGCTATTTTTTTATTTCTGATTTTTATTAATAAAAACCTTAAGTTTTTTGACATTATACGTTAAGAAGCGTTTAAAGATTAATAAATTTCCAACGAGTTGAGCTATACTATACTGAGTAGTACTATGCATTACTATAGGTCTTATAGTTTCAGAGGTTCAAGATTTTCAAAAGTAGGTACTCTTTTTTATAACTAGATAAAATTTTGAGTTTTGAAATAATATTTTCTTCGGTTAGGTTCGGTTTGAGTTTTGCTAAAGTTTTCGGCTTAATATCGCCTCACACAACAGACAAGAAATACAGACTTTATGTAGATGTATATATGAACAAAATATCGTGATTCAAATAAATATTTTCTGTTTACATGTTACGCACTGGTACTTTTACTTTATTTGTAATTACTTTCTAATGTTTTCTGTACAATAAACAATTTCATTTTCACTCATACTTGTAACATGCCTACAACAGAGTTTTGCGACAGAGTAGGGACTGAAAGCGAAAAGTTAAAAACAATTATTTCTGAATTTACTGTCAGAGAGTTTACACAGTTTACAATTTATGATATTTGCGGTAACCTCTCGGCATACTTGTTTTAAAACAAAAATGTTATTTTTAAGGTCCCGTAGTTAACAAGGAACCCTTATAGTTTTACCATGTCTGTTCGTCTGTCCTCAGTAGCCGTTAGTAATAGAAATCTGCAATTTGGTACAGATATGCGGGAGGCACAGGCCCGCATTGTGGCAATCTTTGGGGGAGGCCTATGTTCAGCAGTGGACGTCGGCTGATATGATGATACATTATTAATCACGCCGACAAAGTGGTATACATTAAATAAAGAACAAAAATATCGGGTATCTCCCTTACTCGTAAAATGGGGATTTTTGTATTATGTTGTAATCCTATAGTGTGGGGTATCATTGAACAGGTTTTTAAAAAAGAAAAAGGGACTTGAAAGAATTATTTTCTAAAGTGAATTTACGGTGATAAACACTCTAAAAAAAGTGTCCTCCCCTCTTCTAACTTTTGATTGTAACATTAATTCTGACACAGGTCTGACGCTAGTAATACTGATGTTTTACAGTTGACGTACCTGTCACCAGGCTCAGCAGTGGCAGCAGATGATGATGACACTATAGCAAATAAAATATATAAAAAGTGAATTGACAGAACCCTTGTTAAGGTCCGTCAAGCGTGATCGTCGCCGACCCTCCGTCCGCTCCGTTATTTTCACAATTTATCAATCTGGGATCAAGACAAATATACTTGCACTACAACATAATATATGTTAACTGTAGTGCTAATATTAGACACAGTACTTTGACTTTTATATTACACGCTGACAAAGAATAGCATAATGATTGATAATGAACTTAACTTATCCAAAAAACAGTGCCGGCGTTTTTAGTAAACGGTACAATTTATAAATGTAATGATTTGTTATGCTACGTTAACGAGTATGATAAACACTTCTGAGAAGACATATTCGGTCTCCATCAAGCGTTTATGCAGCATGTTTTATTATATGCGAGCGTTTTATGAAATACGTCCCACTTTGACACTTGCCATAAGAGCGCTAGGTCATTTAATATATATACAGGTATACAAGTACTCCATTTCAAATACCATGCCCGATGCCACTTCAAAGTTTTATGTGGCATCGGGTCATGGTATTTGAAATGGAGTATACGAGCGAATTCCAACCGTATGGCGAGCGACAAAGTGGAAAGTTTTTACTAAAACGCTCACAAATATATTAATCAAAAAAGACTGAGCTAGTGTGTTTACCATCTGTGATATGCATCACTGCTTATATTTTGTAAGAGTAATATAACATAGCCAGTAAAATGCTTAGGATGCATTACAGCTAAATCTACAGGGTGTTTGGTTAGCGGTGTCGGAGCTTTTAAGGGCTTAAACTACAATCAATTTTATCGATAAATTACCATACAATTTTTTTTTGTGCCAACGATAATTAAATGGCGGCCATTTTAAATTTTCAAATAGACGAATACGGGCGCACGTCATATTTCTGGAATTATACGTTTGTTATCGGTCCTATCCTTGCAAAAAAAATCTCGTTAGAGAGCTCATTGGATAAGCAAACTAATTAAGCTAACCTCGCACAAAGAATCTCTTTAGCGATTCAGCGAGGTAACGCCGCCAGTGTCATGGGCACCATGCCGCAGGCGGATCTTTTGGAAGGTATTTTCTTTTTATAGGTAGTTTGTTTAGGTATATTTTAATTTTAGTGTAAGTTTTATCTTTATTTTTTCATTTTAGTGTAATTTGTAATTTATTTAAATTGTTGATCTTCTGTTTTAAAAAACCTATGTTAGTAATATTAGTTTGTGTTGACAGTATTAAGCTAATCATTTGACTCAACTATTTGAACAACAAGGCTAAACAAAATTTTTTTAATTAAAAATAGTATAAAATTCACCTTAATTTTTCAATTAATTTAATTTTGCATGAAAACTAGGTCGTTATGACAAGTTTTTGGTGTTGTTATTTATTAGTACAGTATGTTAGCTAAAAAATAACACCATAATTACAGTTATACCTTAAGTACTTTAGGAATTACAAGTGCTCAAACATACACCAAAACAGCTGCATTTAGCGTTCCCGATGCAAAATCCATAAACAAATTAATGTCAGCAGAGTACTGACTAGTGAAGTGGCCGCCTTCCATCCATCCAGTACATGTTTGAGCACTTGTAATTCCTAAAGTACTTAAGGTATAACTGTAATTATGGTGTTATTTTTTAGCTAACATACTGTACTAATAAATAACAACACCAAAAACGTATCTTAATGACCTAGTTTTCATGCAAAATTAAATTAATTGAAAAATTAAGGTGAATTTTTTAATATTTTTAATTTTAAAAAAATTTTTTAGCCTTGTTGTTCAAATAGTTGAGTGAAATGATTAGCTTAATTAGTTTGCTTATCTAATGAGCTCTCTAATGAGATTTTTTTTGCAAGGATAGGACTGATAACAAACGTATAGTTCCAGAAATATCACGTGCGCCCGTATTCGTCTATTTGAAATTTTAAAATGGCCGCCATTTAATTATCGTTGGCAGAAAAAAATATTTTTATGGTAATTTATCGATAAAATTGATTGTATTTTAAGCCCTTAAAAGCTCCGACACCGCTAACCAAACACCCTGTATATGATTTATATTATAGCGTAATAAACTATTACATATACTTATATTAGTAAAAACCTTTATTATACAACTACGGAATAAAACTCAGCTTTAGTTAAATCGTTCATAAAAGGGCCGGGCGATCTGCCAACTTCAAGTCACAATACTGCCGACGCAACTTTCGCCGTATCCGTATCCGGTAATCCTTTGTTACTTTATAGCCGACGCCGGCAGCCGACTGATGTATAGCTTCGAGGATTTACTGGAACTTTGGTGTTAGACCTTTTTGATACGTCAAAGATGGAACCTGAAAGTTTTGTTCAGATACGGGCAATCTATATATAATAAATATCATCTTACACAAATCGACCTAGTGCCACGGTAAGCTCAATTAAGGCTTGTTATGTAGGTTTGTAGGTACCAGACGACGATATTTATAATAGATAAATAGATACTTAAATACACAGACAACCACGTCCAAGGAACAAATATTTGTGATGAATAAATGCACAAAGAATGCCCTCACCGGTATGAACTCGGAACTTCTAGCTTTGCACTACCAACTAGGCTACGGAGGCAATACGGTGGATATATACTCACAGTCAATGAATACGGGTCAGGTGGATTTTTTCATAGAAAATACTGAAAACATGCTGATTACAAATATATAAAATAAATATTTATAATAAAAGTGGAACCGTTTTTAACATCAGATTGTATTGGAATCCCACTGAAGTTTTCACTCGATCCGAAAAACACGGAATTTTATCATCAGATGACTCCGTAGATATAATAATCACCAAATTAAAAATTTTAAAAACCGACTTCAACCGATTTCTCAAAGATCCCCGATTTGTTTCCATCATTGGTTTCCTCAAATCCTACTTTCTGAATGCAAATTCTTGTAAATGAATGAAAATTACCAAAAGCGCCATACATGTACCTATAACAGTTGAAGAGATCCCTCGATTTCTCCAAGATCCCATCATCAGACCCCAACTTGGTGCCAATGGGACCATCTCGGGGTAATACACATTCGATCACAAAAAGAAATTTTAGAATCGGTTCACTATTCTCGGAGATATCAGGTAACATACATACAACAAAAAAAAAAAAAAAATCAGTCGAATTGAGAACCTCCTCCTTTTTTTGAAGTCGGTTAAAAATAGCAACTCATTATTAAAAAACTCGTATCGTATAAACGGTCTACATTTTTGACTCAACAAACCGACCTAAAGACAATTTTAAAGTTTTTTTGGATTAATTTATAAATTTAGGGAAATGTCAATACAACCTGATTTAAAAACAGATTTTACCCACACTATAAATATTTATTGACCGAGTGTGTATGCATTTATATTTTATCGACAACGAGACTTTATCGCGTAAACTAACGTTTATTATTATCCTCGTTTCGGGCATGACGTTACACCCGTGGTCGCAGGCAGACTGGCGAGAAAATGTAACAACACCTTCTAGGTGCGTGGTTTTGCAAACTACCCGCACTTGGTCTTGATTATTCACTTAAGACCAACACTTAAAGACCAAGTGCAGGTAGTTTGCAACGCCCGCGCACCTTCTAGTTGGTCCCATTGTCATCGGGTCCAGAATTCCAGATCTGTTGATGGGGTCCTGAAATTGAGGGAACTCTTCAAATTTTGTAGGCGCATATGACATGTTTAATTTTTTTTATAAAACTGTTTTGATGTGTTTCAGGTAAGTTCTTCAATGGGGTTCATTTCATCATTGTTCGGAGTACGAAGGTAAACGTTCATCAAATAAAATATGGTAGAAAGGATGAACAATATTGCTTTGCTCTTCCGTGATATCAAATCCGTGTATCCATGGTCCGTGTATCCGTGTATCGTGTGTGTGATGTGTGAATCCGTGTGTGATTCTGTGTATCGCGGAAGAGCAAAGCAATATTGTTCATCCTTTAATATGGACTTCCGCAAAGTAACGCCTGATTCAATTAATTACATAAAATATGGTAGTTATCTAAATATTCCAAATATTTTTGAATCAGAATTTAGAGGACATACCCAAACCACTTACCTTATTTCGAGGGGTTTCTCCAATCCATTATTATTGTTGTACAAAATAATGAAATCACTCAGGTTGTGGCAGCCCTGTTTTATAATTCATTACTAATACCCGTTGAGTCTAGGAAGTTCCAGATTCTTTGGGCTGTAATGTCCTGTACCTCGTGAGGTTGAAATACTTGCCTACCTAAGTGAATACTTCTTTTGTGCATTAGTGGTCCGCAGGAGCAGAGAATGTGCATAGCAGTTTCTCCAATCTATACCACGGTTGGGCACGGCCCCGGCTGTCAAGTTTTAGTCACGTGGTCAATGTCTTCTGCCAAAGTATTCCGTAGCCAAAATGGCAAAATCGGAACCATTATAGAGTGAGAAAATGTTTGATGTCATATAACTCACACATAACTAATATAAGCTTTTGTTGCATCGTCCACAGCTTATCTGCTTTGCCCGAAGGTTGACTGGTAGAGAATGCTTTTTAGCATTAAGTTCGCCTTTTGTACAATAATGTTGTTTTTCTTGTGCAATAAAGGTTAAATAAATAAATAAGATTCGTCATGTCCGTCTGTCACAGCCGATTTACTCGGAAACTATAAACGCTACAGTAATGAAAGTTGGTAAGAATATGTGATGTATAAACCGCTACAAAATTATTATACTAAATTGTAAAAAAAATATTGGGGTTGGGGCCCTCCATACATGTAACTGAGGGATCTTTTTTTTTAGATGTATATAAGCGTGTGTGGTATCAATAGAAAGGTCTTTGAAAATAATATGTAAGTTTATACATCATGTTTTTATTAAAGCGAAGCGTTTTCAAGATATCAAAGTCTGAAAAATGTGTCCCACCCCTCTATTTTTTAAACTACGCGGTATAAAATTCAAAAAAAAAAATTATGTTATGCACAATAATAAATTCTATCAACGATTTTTAAATTGATTAACTTATCTCTTATAGCTTTTGAGATAGGTTGATTCAACTGTATTTTTTAACGATAAATTGATAATGGTACGGAACCCTTAACGCGCGAGTCTACCTCGGACTTAGTATTTTTTTTAAACAACAAAGTAAACACGCGTTATGGTCCCTGCTTTGCAAAGACTGTCATTCTGCGAATCCAAAATCATTTCGTACTTCATTATAAACTGTCTGTGGAATCCCAAACTAAATTAGGATTCCGCAAATCGGTACGTAATGTAATTCCCGAGTTCCGCAAGTTATTATTGACGTCGATTTTCGATGCTATGCGGAATATTACTTAAGTGGAATTGCAAATAGGTTTTACCTTTAACTTGGTTTCTCTGAAGTTAAATACGAGTATAACTTAAATAATATAAGATGGCATATACCAAAGAAAAAATACCGAAGTTTACCAACGCCGGATTTGAACCCACGTCCTCAGCTTTGGCGGGCGATGCCTAAACCACTCGACCACTCCAGCTCAGCGGACATTGGTCGAATTTCTCGGGTATATTATGCAATCTGTTAAATATTCGTAATACCCCGCCTTACGCGACCCCGTTTAACGTGAATTCACTTAATTATTACGGTATTTACTGTTTTAAGTAAAACTACACTAGTGTAACTGACTTAACTAGTGTAACTGCTTCAGCTGCGCGGTGACGGCAGTAAGAATACATTTGTCACCACCCCAACTCCTCCTGTGTGTGTCATAAGAGTCGACTAAGGGATTGAAGTGTCACTGACCATTTGATAAAAAATTGATGATGGGCAGCAGCGTCATCATATTGGACACATTACTGCGATCGCCAATCCGCTTGCCCAGCGTGGTGATTATGGGCATTTACCTCCCAATGCGTTTATACGGAGAGGCCTACGTCCAGCAGTGGACTATCATAGGCTGATGATGAAATATACCTTAAACCCGTTAATGAAATCAGCCGTTTCGAGATTTGAGCCTAGTCGGTGTTGACTGCCTGCGTAACTGGAGGTCCCATATTCAAATCCCCGCGAAGACATATCTTTGTGTGTCTTATAAGACTTTCTGATATTCGGTATTGTTTCCATGCCATCTCGACGGAACTTACGGAGTAGTTACTTATCGGAAACTCAGATCATCTTCACATTGCAAATACCCTGTATAAATGCTTATTCGTACTTTCGTAGTAAGCTTATTCGTAGTAAGTACCAGTTCTAAAACGTGAACAAATTCTCAAAAATCTCCTAGGATGTCTATTCTGCGTCTCGAAACCTGACTGACAACGAGAAATACACTTATTTCGTGACCACCCAGTACATAGAAATAATGTGTCGTAATATAATATTTTCTTCGGTTACCGCGAGGATTACTCATGAAATAAAACTATGAAAACGGATAAACTCGCGTATATTAACTAATTTTAACTTCATTCCGACGTTTCGAACACTTTACAGGGTTCGTGGTGTGGAGTCATCCGCAGACCACGAACCCTGTAAAGTGTTCGAAACGTCGGAATGAAGTTAAAATTAGTTAATATACGCGAGTTTATCCGTTTTCATAGTTTTATTTCGTGTCGTTATATTTTAAAGACAAACGGGTCTTCATCGCGTAAACTTACGTTTAATTATATCCTGACGGTCTGCCTGCGACCACGGGTGTAACGTCATGCCCGAAACATCAGGATATAATTAAACGTAAGTTTACGCGATTAAGACCCGTTTGTCTTTAAAATATGAGTGATAATCGTCAAAATTTAAATCAATATAATGTGTCGTAATATCTTTTAACATAATTTTCTTTGTTGCTTAATCTTTAAATATGGCAATGTACTACACAATGCACACATTTTTCGACCAATTTTTTGTATTTTTTTAAAGACAGAATTTTCTGCTCGACACAATGGCGAGGAAGCTAACTAGGACGCAAGTTTTTTTTAATTGGCCAATTTATGGGTTAGAAATTAAAACAATTGTTATTTGTGTTGGTATTTCGTTTCAAAAATCACGGAATATTAGAGTGAACACTAGATTTCTCCAAAAGTGAAGTGGACAGCTGCCAAAATCAATGTTGAACGCGAAGTCTCGAGAACAGAACCCGGGTCCTGACTTCGAAATATCCCCTTTAATTACGATTTCTCTAAAGCACGTGTTTCTGAAGTTGCAAGTATGTTCCAATTGCCAGAAAGAGTAGGACGCCAGTGTTGTATGAGCTTTATTAAGTTAACGTCAAATTATTCTTTATTCAAGTAAGCTTATTAATAAGCATTTTTGAATCGTCAGACATTATTAAGAGAGAAAAAAAAACTACTGGTTCTAACCCTACACCGTTCTTGAGAAGAACCAGTAAGAAACTCAGGTGGACTTATTTTTTCAAAACAGTATAATAATATATCTTATGCATAATGACCCCCAATGATCATCATTATCATCATAATCAGTCCACAGTCGTATAGGCGTATGAGGAAGTAAATGCCCATAAACTTTTGGAAGTTTCCAACGTCCCTAATGGGTTCCCTTAAATAGCGGTGCGTATATGCCCTCTGAATAAAAGGCGTCTTTTGGCTACGGTAGCTGCTTACTGACAATATTCTCATGCTTGTTTGCAACCATTTCGCTTAAATTGGTTATCCTTCAGTTCTCAAGCAGAATGATCCTCAAAGTTTCGGAGTGTCAAGTCGACTTCGTCTTTGTAAGTTAAGGAATATTTTATGTAATGAATTTCGGTTCATAAATTGCTTTTCTTTTTATTTCGTTTGTATATTTGGGTTAGACAAAACTGCTTCTTGTTTTTCATTCGGTTTTTTATTTAACTTTAATTCTGGATTATGTTATTATGAAACCGGAATCAGAGGGGGATTCGAAAGTACTGTTGACACAACAAATGACACAACATTTACCGAAGAAAGAGTTGTTTACAGATGTAAACAACTCGGTATGTAAACAACAAAAAAAATTCGGTGCACTTGTATTTCTTTTTCACGCTAAATTTTAATCCATATATCAAATATTGAAAACAAAACATCATCTCATACAAAAATCACAACTGTGTCACGTCTTTTAGAGACACAAAATAAGACAACGAAAAGAATTTTGACCCAAATAGTTAAAGCTTCGAAATCAAATTTCAAGAAATTATTCTTTTAATCAAATTTGAAGTCATGTCCATATTATTGCGAACAATGACGCACATTTGTCCGATCTCTGTTTATTACAGTCGCCATCAGTTGTATCCTAGCTAGTAGTGTCCGACGCGTTTAAAAATATCTGAACTCGCCTTTATTGTCATAACGATAGAGCCGTGTTCAGATATTTATGAGCACTCCGGACGTCACGATATATCTGGTGGCGGCTGTACCTGCGAGACCCCTGTCACGTGAATCGTTTGCTAGTTTACCACTGACATGGTATAAAATAGTACATTACTCCTCAATAGTACATAATCAAGTCTCTTCATTATGAGGACATAGAGAAGTAGTTACTGAGAGTTGTACAGTGAATTTAAGCATTTGTTCAACATGTACACACGTATATACACACACATAGACACCTACACATACACATATGTATACACAAATTACTCAAATCTTCATTCATTCATTATATTGATAGGTTACTTTAAGTATCTTTTCCGAATTTTGGTTACCTGCAGTACAGGCTATGCCTAGTGCAGGAACCAGGCTAACTATTGTTGTAAACCCATACCACGAATAATTGTCTTATGTCTTATTACGACACAAGTACGAAAAACAGGAAATCCGAAACGAGTAGTGATATTTTAAAACACGACCGAAGGGAGTGTTTTAAATTGACACGAGTTACGAATTTCCTTTTTGCACGTGTCTCGTACGACGTTTTTTTAGTACAGATGGCCCTTCGAGGTTTTGGACCCTTTTCTCGTCGCTGTCTACAGCGACGAGAAAAGGGTCCAAAACCTCGCCTAAAAAGGCACCATCTATACTAAAAATATTAAAACAATGTGAGTCCCACAATGTCGTAACAGATGTGCTTGCCATAGAAAAAATGAACTGCGAAAGACACGAGATTCGAACCCCTATCCTCTGAATTACCGGTCTACCGTGTCACATGAAAACGACAATATATTTAACCCTTAAATTGGCCAATTTAAAAAATCGTGTTGAGCAGAGCAAAAAATTCTGTTTCAAAAAATACAAAAAGTGGGTCGCAAAATATGTGCCTTGTGTAGTACATTGCCAATTTAAAGGTCAAAGTGCTCACATAGTTTTAGCAGCAAACGAAGGTTGGACCCATGCACAGAAAACTGTAGACCCAGGAAATAATCTCCTCAGGCGAGGGAACAAAATGGCCTCGAAACTTTGAATGGAAGTTTTAACGATTTGAACGATAGACGAAAGTGGAAAGACAAAAGGTCAAACGTGTAAAATTAATTAGACATTTTGGTGCAGGTAGATAGGAAATCGAGGTCAATTTACATGCTTTAAAACATAAAATTGTCACTGATAGAATTTGTTAACTATGTAAAAAAACTTCATTTCTATATTGATTTAAACTTTCAGGATTATGACCCATATTTTAAAGACAAATGGCTTTAGTTATGGTTTTAGTTGAGACTCAGCAGACAAAGTTGTCCCTAAATTTGTATGAAAGTAGGAGTTAAAGTGAGTCATAGTAGTTTTGATATCAAGTTTAAGGGTATTTGCCGAAGGGGGCTTAAAAGCCTGACGTCTGACAATTATTTACTAATTTAAAAGTGACTGAGTGACGATGTCTAGCTTGTTCCTCCTCTAACGAATCCATAGACGCATAAACCGATACATCATTTATTTGCGCAAACACAATACCCTTAGACGGCTATGTATTTGTGCCTTGGCGTAGAAACCCTCGGGCCATGGGACCCTAGTGCTAAGGTCCTTGTCCATGCGATCTCGCGGAGCCTCATCGACACTTCCGGTGACCAGGCCCCAATTTCACCACATTGACAAGTGCTACAATTGTAAATTTACTGTTTCTCCAATGTGGGGCGTCTATAGGCTACAGTTACTGTAGGCTGATGATGATGATGATGAAATATAATAATAATAACAAGAGAATAATTTTTTAGGGTATAAAACTACAATTTATGTACATAGATTAAATCTAACTAATCTACTTAACCTAACCTATATGTGGCAGTCCATCAGAAAAGGGCCCTTATGGCGGTTTCTAGTTACGAAGATATCGACGTTTTTGTAAAATCGTTCGAAATTATCGTTTTTTGAATTTATGCAAACTAGTATAATATACGAATAGACGTGCAATTGTAGCTTGGTTTCAGTAGTGTACGTTAAGTATTTCTATATTAAAATTCAGCTCAATGTTTAGTAGAAAAGGGCCCTTATGCTAGACCGCGTTCGAAAATGTGAAAACTGTTGTTAAAAAATGTTGTAATTACTTGCAACTTTTGCTTATAAGTGAGTTTATGTTATACAGGGTGTCAAAAATCAGCTGTTTCATACATTTCGGCCGGCGTAATGCCGCCAATTTGTATGAAACAGCTGATTTTTTTTTCGCGATTTCGACGTTGTCCCCATAGTAAAAGTTGGTGAGTATGACCTACACATTCACTACGTAGAATTTGAACGGTCGAAAAAAAAACACCCTGTATAGGTACGATTCAATGAAGTACTTTGATACCTCATTTAAAAATTACCCGATTTACACATAAACAGTAATGACAGTTAGAGATCGCCATGTCGTAAAACGTATCAGCTACCGATGTATTATTTCTCCCATATACTAGTAGTCGCTCCAAGGTTTCTTCCTAAAAAAATAATTTTACTCAAAGTGGTAACACGATGACACGATAAAAAACACTACTTAACACGATTTTCTTCTTATTCTAAAAATGATACTTAAAATGTGAAATTGTAATCTTCGCTTTTTTTTTTCAATTATTATCCTATTATCTTTTAATCAAACCTCTTGTCTCTCTAGATTAAAATGTGATTTTTAAAATCTAATATTTATTTCACATTATAAAAATAATTATTCTTACTGTTAGCTATTGCAACATTGCCTCGTGGCTTCAACTTATAGGCAAACTTGATGTCACGTGGCAATGTTGCAGCAGTTGACGGTACGTAGTTTATGAATGATCCCTTATTGGTGACATTATCGGTGGTAAGATATGTTCTCTTGCAATATACTAAGTGTCTTAAATAAATAAAAACAAATATTAAGGGACAATTTTATACAAATCGATCTGGTAGGTACTGTGTGAATTGATAATTATAATAAACGTTTTATGAGAATTACTGATAAACCATCAAGATTTTAAGTTAACTTCATATAACATTTTTTCTTTGGTATTCTATTGTTATACAAGATTAGTAACTAAATAATGTTTTTATCGTTATATACTTCAGCAATGAGTAATTTTTATCTGTGATTGGCCATAAGGGCCCTTTTCCCAAATGTATGGGAGTCAATCTGGGATTTTTATGTAACTTTAATCATTTATAAATAAAAAAATAAGACATGCAGAATAATTCTGACACTTTTGTTATAATTGTGTAGGCTGATTAAATATAATTTAGAAGTCTCTAAATAAAAAATATTATTATTACTATAGGAACAATGTTAAATTCTGATTGTGATATTCTGATTAAAATATACATATTTAATAAACTATGTGATTTTATTTCTATCCTTAAATGTAAGTTGAAATATGTGTAACTAATTACTATAGTTCAGATGGTAACGTATTAGAAGAAAAGGAAAAAAAAATCATTTTTCATTTTTTTTTCTTATAAGCGACTTGCTCTAATCAACGGCCGATTTTTCATGATCTGGAAGTCGATGAGACAAAATCACAACTGATTCTCAAACAAATGCACCTTGAGATACATAATCAATCGTCATCTATGTAACTTCCAATGGGAACATCCTTAAAGTGAGTTTCAAACTTCTTTTAACGTTTTCTCAAAAGTGCAATACTTAGCATGTGTAGGTATGATGATTTTTTTAAAAAAAAGTACGTGGCCTAGGGTCATGATTTTTTTTGTATTAGATAGCTTATTTAATGCAAATTTAGGATCTATGCGTAACTCAATACCTGCCATAAGGGCCCTTCCGTGATGGACTGCCACATATCTAAGATTGGTCCTTGTGGCATCGTACCGAGGATGCTGGCGGCATTTCCTCGCTGTATCGCAATACTGATGCGTGGTGCGAGGAAGTCGCCAGCTCTTCGGTCTTTAGTTACATCAACCAGACGTTTCGCGATTTCAGCATGCGTGCGCTGGGGCCCCATGAACCTAAAGTTTTTTAGGGTTTCTTATATTCAATACTATAAATAAATCTACAAATACCTTTATTTTCTAACTTCCAAAACAAAATAATAGTTAATTTTGCACCGATAAGATTTCCTACGAAGGATTATTGCTGCGATAATCAGCAAATTCTTCGTTCAATTACAAAAAGCGAAGTCGCTGAGTAAAGAAAGCCGAAATCCTTCTGTTTTCTCGGTCATTAGCAGCGCTTCGTTGCCCGCGCGGCTGTGTCAGCGCTGCCTCTGATTTACTGCTCATAATTCACTATCTTTTTACGAAATTATTATTTTTCCTTAAAGGCCGAGCCACACCAGATGCTTGTGCACGTGCACGTGTGCGTGGCATGTGCGTTGTAGCTAGGGTTGCCAACAAAAGATCACAGATATGCGGGACATTCGGGAATAAATTGCGGGACTTGGCTATAAAATGCGGGACGGGAATGGCATTAACATTAAAAAACAATGCTTAGTTTCAGGTCGGTTCAATGTAGATGCACCTAAATGCACCCATCGCAATCATTAATATTTTGGTAGATATACACATTCAGTGCACTGTGCTCGCAGACATTACGGTACATTCAAATTAACATGACGCAATCTTAAATTGCTTACATTTACGTATCCATAATATTATTTTAGTATTTCCAGTTTAGTATTCCCTGAAAAGCGGGACAGCTGGCGTCCCGCGCAAACCCTTTGCCCATACTTTAGGGTCACAGAAACGGGACGTCCCGTATGCGGGACGGTTGGCAACCCTAGTTCTAGCGTAGGAAAATGTCAAAGTTAGTGATCGTTATCAACGTGCACTTTCCGTGGCAATGGCTATGGTTGACAGAAAAAGTAACAAATGTGAAAATGCGATTTTGTTCTATTACTCGTACTCGCAGTAAAAATAGTACTCTCCTTAGGATACATACAAAATATGTCCTACTTTAAAAAAGAAAAAATGTAATGTCATTAATTTATGACCCAAAATAGTACCTTAAATGACATTTTGGGAATTTTTATTTTAAGTAAAATGAATATTCAAGTAGATTAAGATCACACAGTCTTTTAAAAACCCTATTTTTGTTCCACCTTCCGTTTTTTACAAAATACGATAGACAATACTATTACAAATATCAGACTAGAATTCCCACCTCATTAGGACGAGTACTTTTTTTTATAAAAATCATCAAAGTTTGCCTATATCCGGGTCATGAAATTCACATTATTTTTTATTTCTTAAAAACGGGTATACTTGAAATTTTTTTGATAATACCACGTAAATGCGGATGTAATTCCCTATCATTCGCAATTAAAAAAATAAAATTACCGTTAGTACTTTTGAAGAAAATATGGTTTTTAGACTTTTCGGTTTACATTAAATATTTCCGAAATTCCGCCGTATTAGATGGAGATATTTTAGCACGTGATAGCTCACGTGTATCTTAATCAACTGTATTTAAATCTCCGTCTAATTCCGTGGAAAATAGAAGTTATCGATTTTTGAAGTTATATCCTGTTTTATTAGAGCCAGGGCTGTCAAAACAACTTTACGGTCACTTGAGTTGAAAACTTATCCGGGTGCCATTTTTTACTTCTGTGGCTACGTTTCGATGAAAAGCTACATGTGACGGAGTCCACCCTCGTAAGGTGATTACTAAAACCCCACGTCAATGCATGTAGCATGGAGGGACCGCGAGTGAGGCATTATGGAGCTTTGGAATTTGTATTAAAACTCGGCTATAAGGCAGAAGTAAAACGTTGGCGAATTCCGCAGAATTTTGAAGATGTCCGCTTACTTGAGGTGAGAAAAAAAAAAGAATTCAATCGGAAATCAGAGAAAGAATAGGCCTGTTAGTAGATGTTGTACGTCCCACTTCAGGAACCACAAATGATGGGAATACTGCTCGAACTGTTTTTCGGACCAATATCGTGTGACTTTTGCCGAAATATTGAGAAGTGGCTTTTGGATGACATTTATGTTATCTTGACAGTAATCTCGAGTAACTTGCCAATCAATCCAATAAAATTCGACGCTTTTTGCAGAGATCTAGCATACCTGCTACGTAATTAAATACGATTGGCTTCCAATGACAGTTACCTTGCACAAGATTCTTACACACGGTGCCAGAATAATAGAATTGTCCCCTTTGCCAATTGGAATGCTCTCTGAAAAGGGGGCAGAAACGAGAAATAAATTGTGGAGGTCCGACAGAGAGCACGATTGTCGAAAAACGAGTCGAGAAGCGACAATGTTCGATTTGTTCCACAGAGCACTCGTTTCATCGGATCCCGTAATTAAAGATTTGGAGCTAAGTGGCAGAAAGAATAAATTAAAAAAGAAACCGCTATCAACAGAGGCAGTACGATTATTGAAATCTGTTGATTATTCGGTCCCTGATATTCAGGATAATGAAAATTTGGTCTTGTCCAATGAGAACTAAACTCGCAACCTGCATCCCTCCATTTCATCGAAAATGTTTTTATCTGACAGTTCATTTAATAGGACATTATTTGAATTTGAATGCAAATATTTACTGAATGCCATTTTTCTTATTAGTTGTTATAGCGGCATATCACGGCCTATCACGGTTTGTTAGATACAGCTTGTTGACAGATAGACCGACGGACTTATATGACGAGACTGACTTAATTTCGTCAAAAATATATTTCTATTCAGAGTTGGGCAAAAAGTAATGTACTTTGTAATATATATTACAAAGTACACATACAAAAGTAATCGGAAGGAGTAATATTACTTTTTGCTCAACTGTGTTTCTATTCAATGAATCGATTTATATCCGGATATCCTAATGAAAGACAATGGTACCCGGATATACGAAGTGGCAACCCTGAGTATTTTTTTTCAAATATGTATATCTCCTATTTTCCACGGAATTAGACGGAGATTTAAATACAGTTGATTAAAATACACGTGCGCTATCACGTGCTAAAATATCTCCATCTAATACGGCGGAATTTCGGAAATATTTAATGTAAACCGAAAAGTCCTAAAAACCATATTTTCTTCGAAAGTACTAACGGTAATTTTATTTTTTTAATTGCTAATGATAGGGAATTACATCCGCATTTACGTGGTATTATCAAAAAAAATTTCAAGTAAACCTGTTTTTAAGAAATAAAAAATAATGTAAATTTCATGACCCGGATATAGGCAAACTTTGATGATTTTTATAAAAAAAAGTACTCGTCCTAATGAGGTGGGAGTTCTAGTCTGATATTTGTAATAGTATTGTCTATTGTATTTTGTAAAAAAAGGCAGGTGAAACAAAAATAGGGTTTTTAAAACACTGTGGATCAGTGTTATATAATGGATTTTTTCAATTTTACTTGACTATTTGACAGCCGAATCTGTTTAATATATTTTAGTCGTTTACTCGTTTGACCAGTGTAATTTGAATAAGTTATTAAAATATGTGTAAGTAATTACTTATTTTAATTAAAATTACTATAATTTCTGAAATTTTAATAATTGATAGAATACTTGTGTATTTGATTTTTCTGTCAACCATACTTTGCCACCAAAACCGCACGTTGATAACGATCACTAGACTCATAGTAGATGTCACACACCGCTTGCGTGGCGTGTACGAGCAAGCAGTTTGCATTTACCTACGCTACAAAGCGCCCGTCACGCACATGACACGTAGAAATAACTTCGAGTAAGTAAAATATCCAAATCCGGTACATATCAATGATGAATGAATCTTTGATGTAATGTGTCACTGTAACCTTTAGAAGTAATTTATACTACCACCTACGTCCTGTCCGTGCTTTGAGAAGTTAAATTACGATACAGTATGCATCAGAACGAAGGGCAAACCAAAAATACATTTAAATAAACGGTCAAACGCACTTATGTATATTTCAGGACTCATGACATGTTTCGGAGAGTTTTTGTCTTGATAAGAAAGCGAGACCCACGATGTAAGTAATTTTTATATAAATTTAAATAATGCTTTGTAAACAGTGTGTTAACAACTGGCCAAGTAGAACCTTGTAAGCTTCAATTAATAGTTTACAAAAGTCATAAAAAATCGATGAATACGTACAGCAATGTACTTAGCTTGGTCACTATCGGGCTAAAAGTTTTGTCTGTCATTCAGATACATACTATAAATATAATGAAACGGTTAAAACTCACGTATATTAAGTCACTACGCGCCACATGTTTTGGAGAGCCTAAATATACCTACGTGTGTTTAACCGTTTAAATTTGTTTATTTATTATTTTATTGATTTGGGAAACAAACAGCATACAATCATTCTTATAGTCTACAAAAATATGTTAACACATCAGCCAAAACAGTTTCCACTAAATTATATTTATAGTTATTAGTTATTACGTCTCACCAAAGTTTTATATCGGATACATACTGTATAATAAAAGTGTTTTCCGATCAAAACGCCAACCGCTGTTTTAGGTAAGCGTGACCTTTCAGCTTATGAATTATTAATTCAATAACTAGCCCAACCCGGACTATAACGAACCTCACGTAGCGGGAGGGGTAAGGAGGGGGGAGGTACAGAGGGGGGGCTACGGAGGGGGATAATGGAATTACAAATTAAAAGTTGGCAACAATTAACAAGGAGTCTATTGGACTTTGTGGGTGGACAGTGGGTTTATATCTTAGAAATAGTATAGGTCACAGGAGAGTACCGATCACGAAAATTGGGAAGGTCTTCCCGTTCGTATCCTAATTGGTAATTAATTGAGCTTGCCGTGGGACTAACTCGATTTGTGTAAAAATGTAGCAAGATATTTATTTGTCATTTATATTTATTATCTTAGAAATATTATAGGTCAATGGAGAGATTTTGAGTGCCTCCCACAAAAAGTCGGAAGGCCTTCCACAAGATGGATCCACGTATTATTTTTGTATTTATTTATTACAAATATTTATCCTTGGTAGTGGCTTTCTAAGTATTTAACTGTGTTAGGTCGAATTAATTTGTGTAGGATGTCAAGATAGATTCTAAGATATTTATTTAAGGCACATTCCGTATGAATTAAGATAAATCTTCTGTAATTTCTACTACATACTCCTTACATTATTACTCATTCGTTACTTCAATAGCTAAGTAAACGTTCCTCCAGTTTGTTAGTCCTCGGAAATCAAGCCGTTGGCAAATATTGACGGAAGGAAATCGTTAACAAAAACAAATGTAAACAAAACACAAATTAATTCCGTTTTTTTCGTGACGAACCTGATTGAGTTTGACTGAAAAATATTTTTGTTATTTCGCCCTCGATTTTCAAAGCTTCTTATTATCTATGTATTGTTATATCTTTTATTTATTCAAGACTTTGAGAAATAAGGAAACGTGATGAAATATTTTGGATTTTTTGTGTTGAGTTGATTGGAAAGTACAGTCAGCAGCAGACAGGGTGTTCAAAATGAACTTGGCACGACCTTATTGCTAAGACTATAAGAGTGTGTTGAGATCATTGTGAACACCCTGCCTGGTAAGCAATGTCTGCTGCTGACTGTACACTTTAAATCATTTCATTTATTTCAATATACAGTCAATCAAATTTATTTTGTAAATTTTATTGTTTGTCCCTTTTGCTCTTATGGACACATTGTTAAGACCGAAAGGAACAAACAATTATTAGCGGCTTGTTAAGTTAGCAGACGTTTATGAATAAGGGGGTAAGGCTATAGTCGTGTAAGGGAACAAAATAAATATGCCCCTGACGGTATCAGCCAATTTAGTAAATCGTATCCATTGGACATATTGACAGTTTCCTAGAAATGTCACTTAAAAGTTTTTTTTTATTCCTAAATTGCCTTTGAGGTGCAATATAGAGTTATTGTATTGTGTATTGTATTGTATTGTAAATATCTTCAAAACTACTGGTGCGATTGTTTTGTAATTAAAATATATTGTTAACGGCTTGAAGAGGTATATGTATATTTGCAGAAGTGCGTGACATACGAATTCTGGATACGATATACTAATTGGCTGATACCGTCAGGGGCATATTTTGTTCCCTTACACGGCTATAACCTTTAATTTATCGTGTCACTTTTTTGACATTGAAAAAAGTGACACCGAAAAAATACAATAGGTAATTTATGAGTTATGACCGTTATATAAAAAATAAGTTAGTGTGGTGATTATTTTGTAAAATTGAGTTTTTGGTATTCTACAGATGATATAGCTAGTAGTCAGAAATATCTATGCGCGCAACGCACCAAATTCATTCCTATTATTCGGACGTCATGTATACAGGGCTGAAATTTTAATGGTTGTTTTCAGTTTAAGGGATTGTTCAGTATCGTTTACCAATTAGGTAAAGACTACGAACAAATAAAATATGGAAGCCGCACGCCATACTAAATTGCCTTTCAAAAACGGTCCTGAATTTTAGTTGACAAGTGTCACCCCATTGTCACCCCCCTCTTCTATGCATCATGGTAATGAATTTCAACATCAACCTATAAAAACTTAAGCCGCCATTTAGAAATAGTTGTGATTGGTCCATCAAGGTTTTGATTGGCTATATTCTATTTGCATTTGTCAAAGATATTGCGCTGACATATGCGCGGTGTTGAGAAAAGCGCTATGTCCTGCCCATCTTGGCACAATTGAACAACTGTTTTTGCGGGCATTTTGAGCTGGCGTTAGACGTCCATATTATTTTATGGTCGCAGGTAAAAGAAGATTTTTTGTTTCACATGAAAAAACTTTTTTTATCAGGTCTTTCAAATTAGGCAGGCAAAACAGGGCAGGTCTTTCAAATTAGCTGACGCTTCATAGAAAATCTATATTTTTTTGGGAGAAAAACAATTTCTTCCACTTTTTTCCTAATCGAAACACGACACTGAAAAATCTCCTTACACGGAGAACAACCATTAAAAGTTCCCCTTTTACACATTTTTATTTATGCGCATCTATACGTTTTAACTACCTTTACTGAAATTGAGCCGTGAAATAAAAAGCCCCATAAAATTATACTTTCGAAACATTAAGTACAGTTGTGTCTAGTGATAAGATTCACAATACCATTGGAAAAAATCGCTGTGATCGACGGAAGGTCATCTGGTGTAATTGGAAGCGCGTTGGACCGGCAATCTAGAGGAAGCGGGTTCGAATCCCGTGACAACCAGAGTCTTTCGCAGTTGATTTTTTATATGGTAAGCACATCTGTTATGACATTCTGGGATAAAAATAATGTTAATGGCGTTATTAGACAATTGAGCTACTACCAAAACCCAGATTAAAATGCGATATGAAACCAGTAAAACAATGAACAATAAAATAAGACAACGAAAATAATTTTGACCCAATTAATAATCACAAATTCTTTATTATATTTTATATCTATATAAGCTGCCCCTCTGTTTAGCGTTTGTGAACTACGAGAAAGCCTTTGATTCGATCGAAACCTGGGCAGTACTACAATCTCTTTAACGGTGCCAAGTCGACTACCGCTATATCGAAGTGTTGAAGTGTTTATACAAGAGCGCCACTATGTCAGTCCGACTTTAAGACCAGAGCTCGAAGCCTATTCTTTGGCTGTTGTATTTTATATAAGAATAGTTGCTTTGTGATTGTCACTAAATTGTTAATTTTCTATCTTTTAAAATCATGACGATTAGAGACCTTTTACATCTGTAAATCTTAATTTCTCTTTATTCTGACAACTAGAGGACCTTTACATCTCTAGTAGTGTAGATATAGATACTTAATAATATTGTGAACTTGTACAATAATAATTATTTTTGTTTAATATTATGATCCATTATTTATTTCTCTCTTTTATAAAAATGTCTATAATATTTTTTTTTATGTAATATATTCTTTAATGCATGTTATTTTAATAAGATGTATTATTATACTGTTTTGAAAAAATAAGTCCTCCTGAGTTTCTTACTGGTTCTTCTCAGGAACGGTGTAGGGTTTGAACCAGTAGTAGATTTTTTTTTCTCTCTTGCTTAATTAATAAGCTTACTTGAATAAAGAATAGTTTGACTTTGACTTTGACTCCAAGACCGGAGCTCGAAGCCTATTCTGAAAATGAAATAAAAAGCGCCACAAATCCTCACGGTTTAATGAAACCTCAGCGACATCAAACACCAGCCCTCAAATTTGCTTACATTTAGAGTGCCCTACAAATTGCCTGTTTGGGGCATCTTGGCCACTTAAGTTAGATGCGAGGACGCAAGATAGATGACCGGGACTTATTATCTTGGCGGGCATGACGTAGACAGAACATGTTTTGTGTATATTGTGTGATATTATGTTAAATCTTCAGCTTGATGTATAAGTAAGGTGAATTTACAAAAGAAAACATATTACTAGTTATAGAACTAAGACTAGCTCTTCCAACTGAGATAAAAAGAATTAAAATAAATCATAACTTTGTTCGTGTTTCCGCTTACCTACTGCAAAATTTTACATTCACCTATAACGCAACAGTTTTTTATAATAAAGAGTCTCCTTTTAGGGTGTTAATTGGTGATCTTTGGATGCAATAGTTCAACTCAATTTAGATGTCATGTACCAAAGAAAAAATACCCTAGTTTTCCAACGCCGGAGGTGGGATTTGAACCCACGTCCTCAGCTTTTGCGGCTGATGCCGAGTGGCCGAGTGGTGTATTTTTTCTTTGGTATATCACATCTAATATTTAAATTTATATACATATTTAAGAAAACAATTTGACTTATTCCACAAAAAAACCGTAATCAAGATCAAACAAAAAAATCCCTAAAACTAGTGACTGATAAATAGGTAAAACAATATCAAAAACAACTCAACATTTTCACTTTCAAAACACCAGTAACCATAACCACCAGCATAATGAAATCATAAAAACACCGCTGACCGTTAACGTTAATCTCGCCTCATGAATACATTACAGATGTTAACAATCACCCCCTTTCACCCCGTCTCCGAGACATTCACCCCCAACGCTCTTTCAACTTTCGAGGGGGAAATTTGCGTAAATACAGACGATCAAACGAACATGGTTTGAAGGATGTTGTTGCTGGGAATTCTTCACGCCAAATTTAAGTAGGTAATTGAGAGAAATGCGTCTGATGTACGAGTAACATGGATTTAAAGGAAACAAGATACAAACTACAATTACAAAATAATGAAGAAGAAAAGTAAACAGACGAAATTTTAAATAACGAGCTAGAACTAGATAACAAAAATAAATTAAATAATATAATTAAATAATAATATAAAATGTATAGAATATCACAATGAAGTATCATCATCATCATATCAGCTGAAAGACGTCCACTGCTGAACATAGGCCTCCCCTAAAGATTGCTACTACGAATTTCGCAGAAGTTCATTTTGCTGAATATCACTTGCCAACCTTGCGCAAATTATGTGATTCACTTGACATACCAATATCAATCAAATTATCATTAAGTTGGAATAAAATAATAATCGAAAGATACGTCTGCGATACGTTAGAGTGTGCAAGTGTTTTTTTGGCCAAATTAAATTCTGCGATACATTGGTTAAGGGAGTGATATTCCGCAAACTGACTTTCGGCGATATATTATAAGAGAATCCGCATCACCATAGTGGGTCCTGAGACTCCTGAGTTCTTCACCACTTTTCACGAGTAACCGACAAAAGTGACTAAGAGCATGATAAACGATAAAATCATAACCATCATGAGCCTCACTCTTTCTGAATTGTCCTTTAGTGAATTTCCGAGCATAGCCCTCTCCATAGCTTGCTGTGACTTGAAGTTGGTTAGAAATATCATAATTTTCTTAAGAAAGGCAAATAGGTATTATTAATATGCGTCGCAATTAATTTTAACATGAACGATGATAACTTGAATTGAAGACTACATACAGTCAATTAATTGGAACTAAGTAGGCCACTCAAGAACTATTCAAAGTGACGTCAGATTATTAGAAATTTATAACATACTATTTACTTCTTATTTTGAAATGTATCTAGAGTGACCAAGGGTTCCAGGCGAGTGTAACGTTTAAATTATACAGTAGTTCTTTATTTTGTGTCAAGGCAAAGGTAACTGTCGCGGCTCTTAAAATAAACCTTATGTGTTCTTCGATAAAGTCCATTTTAAACACCGTGTTACAACCTTGCCGTTTGCACTGACACATTTATTAATAATGTAATGTACGACAACACAAACACAATCGTGTAGCTAATACCAACATCAGGAGAATGATTGTGAAGCAGTGTGAGACAATCGTTCACACTCTCGATCTTCAATCATCCCCCCCTCATCTCATATCCCTCCCCCTCCAACGCTAATTGCAGTGCTCGATTACATTCACTTCCGTTTACCCTCAAATAGGCTAGCGTCATATAGATAACGTACTACGTGTCATTAGCTCGTATTCACAATTCATACTTACAGAGTGTTTTCAAATTAGCTACCGATACCTAAGGGTATCCGTGTTCGTGATACCGAACAGCTTTCCTTATGGAACTGATATCAAAATCTCTAAAAAAAACACTTTCGATGAATTGCTGATCAGCCGGTGGGACCGCTTTATATGAACGCTTTGTTTTTCAAGATTTCGGATATGAATCCCATAGAGAAAGTTGTTCGGTATCAGGAACACATGCGTGCCAAGGTATCGGTAGCTAATTTCATAACACCTCATATCATCATCATCATCATCATATCAGCCGAAAGACGTCCACTGCTGAACATAACACCTCATATACGAGTAGTGAATTGCATCGCTTATTTAGAAAACCCACGATGTATAACCAAATTCTGTCCTTAAAGTAAGCGACAAAGAGGAAACTTTACCATCTAATCTTAATTTATTTTATAATATGCAAATCAGGACTCAAATGAAAAAATAAATTAACTCCCTTCGGTTTTACCAATATGTCTATAAGAGCAAAAGGGATAAACAATGGTTAGCGGCTTGCTAAATTAGGAGACGCTTAATGAATAAATAGATAAGTACTTGTATAATCATACATACTCCATAGTACCTAAATATTCTGTGAAAAAGGGGCAACATAAATTATCACTCCAAGATGGTAACTATAAAGTTTCCCAGCTTTATTAGAACCTCGTTTATTTTTACCCTTCAGCTTTTACAGAGCCGCTAAAACATCATCGAGGTAATTTATATTTTGCAAAGTTCAACGTACTTCCCTCCTTTAGCATCTGGAAAATAATATTGTACAACCTTTTGCTTTTATTACGGAGTTCATAGTCGATTAACGGGGTATCGTTTCGCGGAGAAAATACTCTTGAAATTACTTGAAAGCATGCCAGTTATCTCTTGAAAATAGGACTTTTATAGTATACGATTTACATGCTTCTGCTGATGAACACTATTGCAGACTATGATAATGTGGCGTAGATAGCAATGTACAAGTTGCAGGAAGACCTACATTTTTTCTAAAATTACTGTTAAATTTTAGTTTTACAATACCGCGGACTGAATTCGCTGTGATTGGAATGAATGGTGTAATTGGAAGTACGTTAAATGGGTAATACAGAGAATGCGGGTTGGAATCCCGTGGCAAGCAGAGTCTTTCGCATTTAATTTTTTCTATGGTAAGCACATCTGTTACAATAGTGTGGGAAATTTAATGAGAATATTCTCAACCAAATTGCTGATACATTCTTGTTCGGATTAGGTATTATTACGTAATGTTCTGAACAGTTGATAATCTCGACATTGGACATTTGAGACCTACACTGGTAGCAACTCATCAAGCGCCAAAAAATTGATATCCAGAACTTTCCTTGCGAAAATTAGAGACAGTAGATAGTAGAGAAAGATATATGAATATATGTATATCAGCAGTATATTAATGAAATAATACTAGGTAAACGGATTATATCGCGTATATTAATTAGATCCCGACTTATGAACTCTGTATAGTTTGTACAAGTACATTGTTCATGCTTAACGGGTGATTGATGAAGACACTTTGAATCCGTTTCTATTTTTAAGTGTGTAGCATAACAACTATAATATATAGTCCTTTATATGAAATTTCACACTATATTTTACAACACGTCTAACAATACCCTAGTAACCCCAAAATACAGCGTTATGATGACAGTAGAGTAAATACGAGCTATTTGTACTGCGGAATACCGCAGTACCCACTTTCCAGGCTGTATATACCATTACTAAGATCTCAAAGTAACCAGTGTACATGTGATCTCTAAACATACTTACAATTCACGATTCCTAAGCTCAAGATGTACTGGTGACCGGTTTGAGACTTATGAATAGGAGCTGACACCGCAAAGACATGAACTGCTGAGTGTCCGCGGTCCGCTCGTTAGTGCCACTTGAACTATGTACACATAAGGTAACTGGAAGTTCAAATCGAATTTCAAACTTTATAGGAGAATAATTGCATTCTAAAAGATATAAAATATTGTAAAATAAAAATGAACCGTGTTAAAAAATTCGCAGGAACTAAAAAGTAAAAAATCATTTTGGTTACATCTACTTAGGTTTTCCTACCCAAACTATACGTTTTTACCCTATTCATTGAAATAAAATATTATTGCTGGGAACCCTACTGATGTTTTTGGAGTCAGTGCCAAGCCAAAGAACAACAAAAGCTGAATAATATTACGTACACACTTCGTAATATTTTACAAGGTATTAACCCTAAAATAATCGACAAACCATGTAAAAGATACGATAGAAGATTTCGTCGAATTTTAAACATCCTCCATTTTTTGAACTCGTTTAAAAATATATTGAGATCAAAATAATTCTTATTCGCAAAAATTGCAAAGAAAACGAAATACAAATTGAAATCTACGTTTTAGCTTTGCCGCCCATTACCAAAGACGTGTTCATGTAGTCGTGTTCAGGTCACTACGAATTTATGTTGATGCCTTTTGGATTGTGCAACGCCGCAGTGCTGATATGTTGCCTATTGCTGCGGTAGCTGTTATTGTGTACTAGTCCGACAATCTACAGTTATTATACAGGGTGTTTCCGGAACCACTGAAAACCGCAGACACGCCTTATGTGTAAGTAGTACTGAGCAACGTTTACTATGGGACTAACCCTTAAATCGTAAAATAAAAATTAACCGTTTGATACATTTTGGTTTCATACATATGGTCTTGAAATGTTGTTTGTGACAATGATTCTTATTCCACGATTTCAGGGTTGATACCTTAGTAAAACTTGCTCTTTCTATCTTTGTCGCATTATTGACAAAGAGTGACACAGAGAGAAAACTACGATTGCATACTACATTGGTCCAAGGGGATCGGCGGCGAGCGAATCCATAAGTTGGAGTGAGAGGCCAATATCGGAATCCCTCTCGCACCTATGGTTTTCCGGTCCGCAAGTCATCTTAGACCAATATCGTAGCCAATAGGGCTACCACGAGCTACTAATGCGATTTAGTTTAGGACCTTATCTGAATCGCGATATGTCAGTTCCATGGAATAACTGTCAAAGACTGACAAGCCAGACAGGTCATGGTAGCTCCGCAGGCCCTTAGCGATTGTCAACTTGGAGCTACATACTAAGAACAGCAAAATCCTGTCGAAACCGTGTTCCATTCGTTAGTACCACTCACAGTATGTACACAGTGATTCAAACTTGCGGATCGAATCTCAAACTTTGCGTGTTTGGTAAGTGACAGCGCAAGCAAAAAAGTTTTGCTTTGCAATGTGAAATGATTTTCGATGATACAGAAAGTTAGTAACTAATCTGCTATACCAGTACTTAAGAGTTTTGATATTGCTAATGAGTAATGATCAAACATTAGGGACGGTTTTACCTTTCATAAACTAAAGTTCGAGCAAAATCAGGAGTTCTCAAACGAACTAAATGTAATTTAAAGCTCAGATTGTAATAGCTAATCAAAATAATAGGTTACGATTTGGATTAACAATATTAGAGCGGCCAAGCTTTTTGTAACTCATGACAAAATGTTACACTTTTATTTTTGTTGAAGTAGATCGACCTTAAAATAATGCCGGAGAAACACTGAATCACGCTATTTTATGATTCGAGATTGGTCTACGCGGATTCGTAGAAAAAAGAATGATAGTCTTCTACTTTCGTTTTCCATCGAGATTTTTCGGCGACTGTTGAAGTTAACATGCTCTTCTCTGCGTTATTTTGTTTTATAATATTTACATATTTAATCATTTTATCTAAAAAAACATTTCTATGAAAAAAAGTGCTATAAGGGCCTACGCTAGCTGGCGCGGATTACCCGCAACGGACGCCTGTCTAACAAGAAATTGTATGAACGGCGCTAACAGATGCGGGCGCGTGCGACGGATTTTAATACTGAGCGGGACACGCGAGCGTGCGCACGCGGCGGGCGTCCGCGCCAGCTAGCGTAGGCCCTAAGCTGTTTAAAATGAACGCACATTTTTTTTTATGTTATAGGTGGCAAACGAACAGACATTTTAAAATACGTTTCTGAAAAATGTCAAGTACGCGATGCGGTCGCCATGGCCGAAATCGATCAGGATACGATGATGATGATGTTATGTTAAATATTATGAGCAATAAATCAGCAACATTAGTAGCTCTGCAGACACAGCTGAGCGGTAACGAACCGCTACTAACGACGCTCAAGAAAGGTTTACGGAGACATTTTTCCATCTTGAGAGGTTTTGATAGCTTTGAAAGAATGTGTTTGTACTGTTTGTCCTTTATACACAAAGACATAGACAAAGTGATATTTAAACTTATATTTGTTAAATACGAATGAATAAATTGGCAAGACAGATGTGACGCCTCTACGATACCTCTACAATAACAAATTATCATTAATCGGGCCTTATACTTATTTACCAGACTCTCGGTAAAATAGTAGATATGTCACAAGGGATCAAAATGGCATATTTTTGACGAGGGCATTCATTGAAGCCCGTATAAGGGATGGATTCTAAAGTGGAATCCCGAGCGTAATGGATTCAAGCATTAACACCCAAGACAAAATAATTTTGATACCGTGTTACACATATTGCTTTTCACACCACTCATGAGAAAAATAATAGATACATTATACATTTAATATTTATGCACATAATGGATTCTGAGGAATCGTAATTGATTACATTCTATTTATTTTCATATGTCATTGTTATTTTTTAAACTTGCAATAAAAAAATTCAACAGAAAATCAAACTTTGTTCCCAGCAGAAAAGAAAATACCCATTTTCGAATAAGTTGTGTGAAAAACATTTATGTTTTGGAACACCAATTAACAGGCTTGCTAATCCAGCGACCTATCGCCGAAATTAACCATCGGATTTGCAATCCCAACTGTTCACGACCCCTCTCCCGCCGGCAGCATCCCTTATCTTGTTTTAAGAGCCTACGTCCTTTGCATTGCTAATAACGAAATGCCTCGGTTTTACGTAACGATGCGCATGTCCGATTAACGTTATTCTAGAACTTTTCATCTTTGGGAGTGACTTTTATAAGTTGGCCTTACACACATACAAGGGCCATTTTTCAAAGTTGTCTCCTCTACTTTTTTTTTATTTGGTACTTTTAATATGATTTCCACACGAAATCGCGAGCCCTTTCGATCCTGACAGGAGAAAAATGTTGTCCTTAGGTTTCTTTTCCATTCCGCTACCGTTTTTCCATACATTTTATATGGCGATAACGGAATGGAACTCCCAAAAAATGCAGGTATGTAAATTTTGAGAAAAAGGTTCTCCTATTAGGATCGAAAGAGCTCATAATTATGATTTCTACAATGATAAAAAAATACCAATGTTACAAAAAAAACTTTGAGAAAAATGGCCCACAAACGTCATCAGCCTATCTTTGTCCACTGCTGGACATAAACCTCTCCTATCCTATTAACTACGCGTTTGGATGCATTATGGAAAAGGTATTTGTTGCTTAGTACACATAAGCATAACACAAGATTTACTTGAGCTTACCGAGGGACTAAGTCTATAAAACTTGCATAAAAATATAGTTTGATATTTGTTTTTAAAAAATGCTGGTCAACAAGACGCTGGCACTTGCTATCTCGTTAATATCGCGTCCGGTGAAGAATCCTCATTATTTGTAAATAAACCCAAGCTATACATTATTCATAAACCAACTTTATCACTATCCTCAACTCTATTCCTTTATAATAAGGGTGATACCCGTGGCAAATTTGCGGCAGACTGTTGCCAGATCTTAGTCTTCAAATAGCAGTTAATATTTCATTCAGTGCGGCGTTCACGCCACATTACAGAGCTGGAGGCTTTGTTTAGACTACGTTTCGTAATTTGGTATCATCAATTCCATTTAAGCTTTTGTCTTTGGGTAAACACTTTGTTTGGCTCACATTTATTGTGGTTAAGTTTTTTGGACGGAAAATCTGTGTAGTGTGTACCTAGCGGAAATGTTAACGAAGAGAGATTACTAAATCCAAATAGATAATAAGTAAGAGCGGAACGTAAGAGCTGATAAACCGATGTTATAATGGTTGTTTTTGAGACCGGGGCTCTACATATAAAGGATTTGGTCATTTACGGCCACTTTCCTTTCACGGCCATTTGCTTGGAATGCCCACATCCCCGAACGCCCATGCAGCTCGTACGACCATAGGTAATACTAGTAAGGCCACGTGCCTGAAATGCCCACATCCCTGAATGTCCACATCACTCGTACGACCATATTACTAGAAAGCCCACGTGCGTGGAATTACCACATCCATGAACTTCCATTTCATTCAAACGACCACTTTTAAAACTGTCCAAAATAATCTATCTATCTATCTATTCAGCCCGTGTCCACCCACTGCTGGGTATAGGCCTCTTTTTTATTACGCCACTTTCTTCGGTCCTGTGCTAGTCGCATCCACTGCTTTGTTGCGGTTTGGCAGATGTCGTCGGACCATCTTGTCGGTGGTCTCCCAACAGATCTTCTTGACCACCAAAATAATACCTCACAAAAATTAAAATGTTAGTATTCCATTATTCTGCTACAAAAAGGGTTAAAAGACAAAGTAAAGATTTTAATAAAATGTAGCTAATATCGGAAGTAAAATTGATTTTCGATTTCGAAATAGTGTAAAGTATGTATAGTTATTTGTACAAGAAAGTTAGCCGGATAATGTTTATATAGAATTTGGTGAAATAGAACAAGAGATATACGAACGCAAACTCGAAGCAGTTGAGCCAATAGATGAACGCCTGCAATAACTTGGGATTGCTCCCGCATTTGTCTTGCAGCACAAATACTGATACAACACGCAGTAACACAAACAGTGGCATCAGTGTAGTTTAGAGGGCGTAAAGTAAAAAGAATGAAGTAGTTTATTTTGAAATGTTTCTTTACGCCGCGGCCACGACATCGGTCTAAGGCGACCGGCTTAGCGGAAAACGTATGGTACCCATACGTATTACGTACGTAATATTATGTTAAATAACTGTCGGGCAAACAATAGACAACCTCCCTCTCGGACCCATATCGGCATTCCGCTTCAACTCATGGATTCGCTCGCCGCTGGTCGCCTTAGACCAATGTCGTGGCCAGGGCATTAGGATGTCCATAGTGATGGACTTTAGTAACAGTATGCATTTTATCTGGCTAAGTTATGAGGGATTGTAGGGTAACTTCACCGGAGTTGAAGTGAATGATTACTTGGTTACACACAGATCAAACAAAGCACTGATAAAAAAAAATGATTTAAAGAATTAGCTAATGTGACTCAAATCAAAATTGAAGCTAATTCTTTTAGAAATACTACGTGTATTTGGTAACTTTTTCAGTTGCAATTAGATTTGCTGTCAATGTAAACAACCGAAAGTTTCATGATTGTATTGTGTCATACGAGTATAATTGTGTGGGTGATAATAGTTGAATAGGGCTATCTGATTATGTTCTTTGATAGATTACGAACATCAAAATGGCCCACCCGCTTCAGTACCACTAACTTGTGTCTTTAGACCTTAAAATCTGCCGTATTCACAACTTAAAGAACACTGAACACAGCTTAGAAGCTATGCAATAGCCTAATAGCAAAACCGCATGTGACAATGGCTCCACTAAAAGCGAGTAGTTAAGCGATGCGATGTTCAGCAGTGGTCGTCTTTCGGCTGATATGCTGATGATGATGAAGCAATGCGATAAACGAGATTTATTTTCTCACAAAAAAACAAAGGACATAGCATGATCGCTGGCTGTTAACACTGGCCAGTAAATGTTCTAAGATAACTCATACGAGAAGAAAAAACTCGCCATTTGCTACCCGCTGGTAGCGCTTGTGGTGTAGCGGTAAAACGCACGGCTGCTACGCAGCAGTCGTGGGTTCAATCCCCGACTCGTACCAATGAGTTATTAAAAACTTATGTGTGAAATATCATTTGATATTCCCAAGTGCTTTACGCTGAAAGAAAACATCGTGAGGAAACCTACAGACATCTGCGAAAAAAATCAAGGGTGTATGTGAAGGCCCAAACAAGCACTGGACCAGCGTTGGGACCACGCAAAATAGGCACGTTTGATGTCGAGTTACAGAAAATATGGCCAGAATACAACAACAACAACCCGCTGCTAGCAATGCATTGAAGAGAGGTTTCCAAAAATGAAAGCTCTCATACAAAGTTCGTTGCATATTTATTGGCAAGCCTTAGGGTCAATTTTTTTGGTACTTGACGAGATGATACAGACGCCAAACTGTAAAAAAAGCCAAATAAAGCGATAGTCAATGTTTCAAACCATCGCGTAATAAAGCTTGTATTATCAGCTTTATTACGATAAGATTTATTACTATCCAAAAAAGAATGCTCTTTAAACCTCGTACCCACATTATGTCAAAATTTGCTAATCAAACTGGAAATTAGTCTAAATGACATAGAGTTTAAAAATTGATTTTTGGATAGGACACATATAGGCAGGAGGCTATAGCAACTTTCATGAGAATTTGCTGTTGTGAATTTTCGGACTTCTGCATCTTGTACATCGCTACTCACTGCTTATTCATCGCCATTGGTGGAGTCAGTGCCTAAAGAGAATAAATGAATTTATGGAGTACTCTTTGTACTGTGACACGGGGAGGTCTGAGGTCTGATTTACGACCTGTCTCGGTCCCGGTATAACGCTATTTACATCCAACCACGCACATTGCAACGTTGCTCAGTATTTGGAAAATAATACGGATGGGTTTACAAATGCGATGTTGTTTTACTCCCGACGTATGTATACATTTTTAAAAAAGATATCTTTTTTAACAAATCTGTGATACGTTTATTTACAAATCTGTACAATTGTATTTAATATTCAGACTTTTCGAATACATTTCCAATCCTTTTATTGTGGAATTTTGCTTTTCTGAGTATTTTCATATTTTTTGATTATCAAGCAAAAGTTACGGTAAAAATAGTATTGTAATCAAAAATAAGGTTTATGAGGAGTTACAACGAAAAACTTATTTCGATAATTTTGACTATGTCTGAAACCAAGCCGAATCTGAGCAATTTTATGTAACAATAAATACCTACTCTAAAATCTTTCGCAAAGGACGCGAGTACTGTGTATACATTAAGTTGTTTAGTGTCACCAACTCAAAAAGGTTGGAGATATTGTGTGTGATCTCACTCAATTCGTCTGTATGTGAAGATTTTTCTTTTGTCGGAATTCCATTTTATCTAATGATTTGCCAGTTGTTTGGAAAACCAACCACTTAACTAAAAAACTTGGAAGTATCAAAACATTTTTCACGACAAAAAATAAAAATATTATTGTGGAAATCAAAGACTATCTACTTACGGTATGTAACTAAAGAGATCAGTAAGTTTGGATATAAACTTTTTTACTCCAAATGTCTCATTAAAAATTCAAAACTTTCAGACTACTTTACCAGATTGGTACTCAACTTCTGTTTAACTTGTCAAACTAGCTAGACGAAAAAGTATTTCAATCAGAATGAAGTCAAAACACTAAGTCAAATCCTGTCCAACAGACGGTCCCTTGGTGCAATTTCGTTTTTATTCTTCACATAAACCCAAAAGTCATTAATTCACAACCTCATTTGTGTCATATAGCTCATCTAGTATAACTTGAGCTGTAATTCTGTAGTAAGTACTTTTAATCAATTGCATTAACATTAACACTGGTTCTTGTAAAGCGTGGTGCTGTACTTTTTTTTATTTTTTATACCACGTCGGTGGCAAACAAGCATACGGCCCGCCTGATGGAAAGCAGTCACCGAAGCCTATGGGCGCCTGCAACCTCAGGGTGTCACATGCGCGTTGCCGACCCAATAAAAATAACGTTGGCACAACAAATAAGTGGCTCCACTCCACCTGATCGTAAGTGAAAAGTAGAGCCCAAATCGCGGCGGCAACGAACAGGAGACAATTAGTAACCTGTTAGTTGCCACCGCCTTGCTGGCCCGCTAGATGCTGGTAAATACACCGGCTGACCCCGAAACACGGCAAACACGAAGGTAAGTCATTTCACGGGCGTTTACACCGAATGTACGGTGGTAGCCAACCAGGCGGGTACTAGTAAAAATACCCTACCACCGGCTGAGAAGCTGGATACTCAGTATTTCCCTTAGTCGACTTCTACGACACCCACGGGAAGAGAGGGGCGGTGATTTTTGTATTCTTACTCCGTCACCGCACGGATACACTACTACTACTGTACTATTGCACTAGCAATATGATCAACTCTAATCGTCTATCTTCATTGCATGGATCTACCACTTTTTGACATTATTACCTCCACATTCATCCTATTCGACATTAATAGTCGAAAAGTGGTACATAGACCCCATTTTCATTGGCTAAATTGACATTATTTGTCAATAGTTAACTTATTAGTAAATACATGTTCTACGCCTAGAATCTTTATTTACAAATCATACTCGTATATCTTCACTTCTCTTCACTTCATCAGCCTATGAAAGTCCACTGCTGGACGTAGGCCTCTCCTATTACCTATGCGTATAGACGCATTAGGAGGTAAATGCCCATAATCGCCACGCTGGGCAAGCGGATTGGCGATCGCAGTAATGTGTCTACTATGATGACGCTGCTGCCCATCATCAATCTTTAATCAAGTATGGTCAGTGACACTTCAATCCCTTAGTCGACTCTTACGACACCCGCAGGAGGAGATGGGGTGGTGACAAATGTATTCTTTCTGCCGTCACCACACGGCCTCGTATATCTAAGATTGGTTATTGTACCGAGGATGCTGGCAGCGTTTCCTCGCTGTATTCCAATGCTGATACCCTGTGCGAGTCAGCCGCCAGCTCCTGTCTTTAGTTACGTCAACCATACGTTTCGCAATTTCCGCAAAGAATCTGCGTGCACAGGGTCCCCATGAATCTAAAGTTTCTAGTTTTTTAAGAGTAATTAAATCTGGAACGTGTGAATTGAGAAAACACTTAGAGTGATCGCGTGAAGCATTAAATTGCTCGACAAAATCTATTATGTGGGATGTTTCATAGTAATCTGTGGGGTAACTGATTAGTCTGTCAAGTGTGGTTGATGCAAACTCTTACCTCCTTATTCAGAAACGTCTTCTATTTTCATACATCATCAGCCTACGATAGTCCACTGCTGGACGTAGGCCTCTCCTATTAACTATTTGTATAGACGCATTAGGAGGTAAATGCCCATAATCGCCACGCTAGGCAAGCGGATTAGCAATCGCAGTAATGTGTCCACTATGATGACACTGCTGCCCATCATCAATATTTTGTGTAATAATGGTCAGTGACACTTCAATCCCTTCTTAGTTGACTCTTACGACACCCGAAGGAGTTAGGGTGGTGACAAATGTATTCTTACTGCCGTCTCCACACGGCCGACTTCTATCTTAGCAAGCCACTAAATAATGTTAGTCCCTTTCAGTATTATATAAGCATTTTGATAAGACCGAAAGGGACAAACAATACTTAGCGGCTTGCTAAGTTAGAAGAAGTTTATGAATAAGAGAGCTACACTGGATTTGTGAGTAAGGTTCTCGTTAAGTCTTGGAATAACCTAGAATTGACAGACCGCGGAAGGAAAGACCCGCAAATGGCTGCGCTGTTAAATAATCTCGAGAATTTGTTCTCCGTCTAGTAAATATTTGAGCGTTCTTTATGAAAATGAAGTGCAGGGTTTGTGTGGTGTGGGAATGAAGATTTTTTGATATCAACCTTGGTCTTTGAAGATTGAAATCGGATTTTGCTTACGCTTAAGTCGCGAGTCATAAAAGGAGGATATTTTTTTACAAATTTATGTAAACGTACATATAACTACCTATAATTTTTGTCTCGACCTCCTTTGTTAAAATGCATTTATCATTGGCTCACCCTATATATTTCAATATTTCCATGAGTTTTATACTTTGTTGTGTCAATAGCTTTATCGTCGTTAGCTTTATCGAAAATATATCTCCCAATTTGTTGGGTAGACAGGGTGCAGATTGTACGGGTGAATCCTAACGGGGTTTAGTATAAAACATCTCCTTCTACCTAGCGTTATCTAGGCCTTTGCCAGGGTCCGCTTCCACCACTTTTCGCGATCCTGGGCATCTTCTAAGCCCATTCACACTCATGTTAGCCTTCACGACATCTAGCCATCGCTTCTTTGGTCTGCCGCGGGGTCGGGGGCCGTCAAGGACTAGGTTAAGGCATATGTTTCCTACGTAGTTAGGTGGCCTACGACAAACGTTTAGCATAAAACATAACAAGTTAATTTCACTTAGATATAATATTACAATTAGAATTTTATCCGTACAAAATAATTCAACACGCAATCATGTAATGCAACACACGTTATGTTATAAATGCATCGATTGCAAAAAAATTGCAAAAAAATTTACATAATTAGAAGCCAATAATGAACGGAAAATTTTACGTTATAATTTTGTGTTACGTAGTTAAATGTAACAGCTTTTGGCACTAAATAGGGGCGACAAATTCAAATTGTCTATGAGCGATCAACAATACGAACCTGTATCTTTTAAATTTGTCCCCTTTTACTAGTGCCGAAGGTTATTGGATAGGTTATACTAAATAGTTTGTACGACTAACTTTCGTTACACAATTTGACGCTAACGTGATTTTTATTTTGATTTGATTTTGATACTCGCCCAGCTATCACCGCCGGGCGAGTATCGCCGTGTCTCTTTTATTTATACGGAAGTGCGTATCTTTTGTTCGTGTTTATAGCCGATAGTTCATAGCTTAGTAGCTCGCGGTGAGACCAGTGCCGAAGGCCTTAATTATGTAATTTTTTCGCAATTGACCCCCATGACAATGTTACAGCTCGGCTGCCCAAAGTTGAAGTCAAGTATGTCCATTTTTTCAGTTTTTCTGCATCAAAAATTTTCTTCTAAGCCCCATATTTTTGAAGTTATAGACAAGAAATGTTTTCAGCTTTGTCGAATTTCCCTCAACATCTACGCTAAAACCAAGCACTTGGTCCAGATCCAAGCTGGAAAGCAGAATCTCTAAATGAGATACTTGAAATTCAAATTGTCTCTGGAGATGCTTGATTTCAGCGTTTGGGTTTTTAAACTAAACAGACGTGTATACGTATATTTTGAGATTTCTAAGTAATTAAAAATATTATGACCTTGCTGCAGTGTCTATGTAAAATTTATAGGAAAACATTCGATCTCAATAAAAGTCAGAAAATAAATATTATGTTGAATACTAGGTAATATCAGGTTTTGTTATCAGCTTACCAGGCTCTCTCTGAGCCGTGGCATAAGCCGGGAAAACACTAGGAAGAAGAACTACTTATCAGGTTTGGTTATATGCTAATTAAACGCTACATTGCTACTTAGTAAATACACAAAAAATTGTGAGTTACCAAGAAAAAATACATGTTTGTATTAGACACTAATAAATCGCCGGATTAGAGGCAGAACTATTTCTTTGTAGTTGACTTACACAAATGGTATTTTATGCCAACGTCATAGAAAACTTTTTCCTAAAAGGTGGTTTACTGAAATAGTCGGTTCTTCTGTCTCTAAACCGGCGAAATAATAACTAATCACATACCGGGTTCAATTTTATCAATTACTCGTATAATCCTTTGTTTAAATACTTCATATATTAGACTCATATATGACCTCAGGAAGCTTTGTCAATAGAAAATCTTACTGGTCTTTAAACCCTAAATGCTTAATTTTTAAAAGTTTTTCTACGTTCCGTTCTCTTCAGCAATGATCCCTGAACTCAAAGTTTTTAAAGCGATCGTCAGGGAATAGTGGAACAGAAAGTTTTTACGACTGTTCTAGAACAAAGGCAGTTGGTAGGTAGTTGTTACTTGTTCGTTCACATGCGAGTTATTGTTCGCTATTAGTAACCGAAACGGTGATTGTATAGAAATTGGAGTGTGGGGTGAATGTTACGCACTCAATCGATTTATAGGATTCATTGTTATTGAAATAAGGGTCTTTGCAGACTAGTCAGAACGAGGAATATATTTGTGATCAATACACAAAGAGATTTCCTCACCGGGGTTTAAACCTGGGACCTCTAGCTTCGCAAGCAGACACTATCGACAGTATCGACTAAGCTACGGAGGTCGTCATATGTATGAGAATGAATGCCAGTAGAGCATTAAAATGACATTTGCATGACTTTTAATAACATGTATGAATAAATAAAAATAATGTTCTACCTAAGTTCTGAACTTAGTGAAGAAACTATGAGTAAGGTACCTAATTAAAAATCAACGAATTTAATCTATTATATAAAGAAAGATAGGCCCATAAACGATAATATACTTGTAAACACAGTTATTTATCTTTAAAATTATAGTTTTTTTTTATTTCTGTCATTAAAAATATATCTAAGTTTCATAATGATTCACAATAAGTTTATCCTATAAAGGCATTTAAATAATAATTTTAGCAGCTAAAGCAAAGATTTCAAGTTTACAAAATACCGCTGACGTATATACTCAACCAAATTGTCTTGCCGCGTCTGCAATTTACATTTTCCATGCAGTGTTCTTGAATTCAATTACAAGACACGTGCAACTTCGCTCGTCGCCATTATATTAAAATTATCTTAATTTGTTTGGGAGATCCCACTTCTGATAATTGCGTCTAAGCGCTGTTAGAATAATCTAATTATTGTTAAGTTGTTTCTTTCATGTAATGATGAATGTTATTGAGATATTATCCGATTACGTCTTGTAATATGTGTACAAATTAAGTTTTTTTATTTACTGCAGTCTATAGAAAAAAATGTACGTGACTACAACAGATCAAGTGAAGAACCCTGTCTTAGCATTTTCACAGAACGTCCCAATTTATCTTTCTGTCTCAATCAGCTTCAGTGCGATGAATACTGAAGTTAAATGAGACAGCAACATGAATTTGGACGACTCAGTGAAAAACTGAAAGAAAAGGATTTGCACAGTGCGATCTGTACAGTGCGTGTACAGTCGACGTCAAAGATTTCGTTACGGTTGAGACGCCAAAAATATATTTACACGACTTGAATGTCAAGGCAGTTAAGTCATGTAAATATATTTTTGACACCTAAACCGTAACGATATCTTTCACGTCGACTGTTCGTAATTTTTGGTGTCGAAAAATCTCGAAGTTTCACGTTTTCTAGTAACTTTAATAAAATACCCTTTGCTTAATTAGGACGAATGGAAATACTTCTAAAGTTATTTGGCAAATGATTAGACAAAAGTCAGCGGACTTTTCGCAGGAATATGAATTTCGTTTTTAGGACCATCCATAAATCGCGTGCCACTTTGTAGGATGAGAACGGGTCGAAAACTGTCGATATACATCACGAAGAATCTTTGTATCTTGTAGGGTGGATATATCAAGTGCTACTTTTCGTATGAAGCATAAAAAATATCTAAAGATTAACTTTAAACATTACTTATTACCAAATGTACTTTACCAATTTAGACGAACGTGATGTGGTTTTCTTTAATTTTTCATCACTTCTGCTATTTATGGCTCACTACTGAGTAAAGGGCTCTCTTCAAGTACGCCATTTCTCTCAGTTCTGAGCTAATAAAACTAAGAAGTAGTGTCCAGTGGCGGCTGCTGACTTCGAGAACCGGTGGTGCACTTAGTATAGTTAGTATGAAAAATAATGTCGTAATTAAAAAATGCAATTTGCACATTTATTTTCACACATATCATAAAATATTATTTTATTTACTTTACCTACGTTACGTTTTAATCTTATAATTATGCTAATAAACAAATTAATAACACTATAACAAACAGAACCAACAAGTGCAAAGATATTACGTCTCGTGTCTAGTCGGGAACTTCCGGAAGTCATCGGCACCGCCCAGTCGGGACGGCGCTCCAAATTCGCATATTTCTTCATACAGTTTGTACGTAGCATCTTCCGTCTCACGCGCCAGAGGTGTTTACGCGATTCCCATAGAATTTCGACTCGATGACGAGTGCGCTCCGCCGAGCGCACGGATGACTTTTAGTACGCGCGAAAAAAATAGTTTAACGGACTTCGCTACAGTGAACGAACGGCTTCATATATTTTTTTTTAAATATGAAATAAAAATATAGGAATGTCGTATGGACGGAATGGGTACATATTTGAATATTAATTGATGACGATTCTGTTAAATTTTATGGTAGTGCAGCGCACGAGCGCACTTAAGGTACAGCCGCCACTGGTAGTGTCCTGCAATTTTCCGATTATCGTCCACTCAACAAGCTAACGGACTCCCAGGGGCCTAAATAGAGTATTTACATAAGCTTTTTCATTAAAAAAAACAGCAAAAAAGGATCAATTTAGTTTGGTCAAATATCAGAACTCGTCTGTTTCTGATGTACTGTAGGTAAAGGTACGTTTTTAGGTTTTGAAGGTTTGTTTTGCAGGTTAGGTATTGGTAGCGATGAAACACAAGGGGAGATCAAAGTCTTGAAATAAAATGACATATATTTTAACGAAAAACGGGACTTAATCGTGTATGCTTACGTTTAATATTATCTTGGCGTTTCGGGCTTGACGCTACACTCGTGATCACAGGTAGACTCTGCCTGTAAGTTTACGCGATTGGTGCCGGCGTTAAAATATGAGTGATAATAGTGAAAGTATACCGACTACGTAGGAAACATATGCCTTAACTTAGCCCTTGACGGCCCCCGACCCCGCGACGATGCCCAGGATCGCGCAAAGTGGAGGAAATGTAGCAGAAAAGCGGACTCTGTCAAATGCCGGGATAACGCTAGGTAGAAGAAGAATAGTGAAAGTATAAATCAATATATAAAATGACATGATTTATAAACAACCCCAAGGGTTGTAATTAGCTGTTTCAGCGAAGGAATTACGCTGATTACAGCCAAATTTGCGTATTTTTATAACTTCCTGGCTTGATGATTTGATGAATGGACAAATTAAGTTGAAAAGAACAGAAACATTTTGAAAGCGAAGTTTCGAAGTCGCAAATGTTTCATGTTTTATGTTGTTAAAATTAGGGAGCGCTGTTTTGCTTAGAGTTCCATGCAGAGGGTAGACTGAACTTACTTATTATAAAGACTTTTTTGAACGCTCTATCTTTCTATCAGTCTGTCACATCGATTTGGAGACGCATAGGTTATAAAAAAATAGTGAAGATTCGTTTAAGGGACTATTCAATATTTTATTAGGTATGATAGGGGAAAAGAAGCAGAAATATTTTTTTTGCGAAAAAATGTACCTTATTATGGAACCGATCGCTTAAATACAAAATAATAATATTATTCCTGAAAAAATTTTTTACAACGGTCCACCACTATTTTTGTTACGCTTCATACCTATATGTTTCACCCTGTATAATAAATTATTATTATTACTTAAGTAGTACATTATAGTATTACTCCAGGGTTGTCATATGCGCTTATGTAAGCATGAGTATGTGAAGGTTTATATTTTTAAACCTTGTAAGTATATTCCTTTGCAAACCCCTAAAATCGAAAAATGTTTGACAACAGGTTGTGTTGGACTGTATTATTAAATCAAAATAAAATGCTGAAACAATAAAAAAATTACTTTGAAAATGGCGCCATTCTTGTAACAACGGAAGTCGTGAAACTTCAGATATTTTTCAGTCCATTAACTTCCAGGTAATTCTTTCATAACGTCAGAAGTTAGTCGTGTCTCCGGTTTTCATCCGTAACTTTTGCGATAATGCTTAAAGCATGTTTCGATCCCGATTCGTGTTCACCATATACCATTACCAGCTACATCATCATCATCATCATCGTCAGCCTATGATACTCCTCTGCTGGACGTAGGCCTCTCCTATTATCTATGTGTATAGACGCACTAGGAGGTAAATGCCCATAATCGCCACGCTGGGCAAGCGGATTGGCGATCGCAGCTACATGCTTAGTTGTAACCTTTATGTGCAAGCTGTTATTCTGCGTTTATTTGTTAATTATGTCTCTGTTTACTTTGCATATCATAAATAAATAATATTCTTAATTCTTTGCCGTGTGCTTTCGGCTGCGACCATAATACAGGGTGAAAAGGGACGACGTTCCTTCCCGCTACCGATCGATTCTACCAACCATTACGATGAACTTTCAACATGGGACCAACATCGAAATATTAAAAAAAAAATTAACCCCTCATACAAAGTGAGTGATTAGTTAGAGTTCAATAGTATGGAAAAGTCAATTTTCCATGTACGCTTTCGATGTTGGTCCCATACTGAAAGTTAATCGTAATGATTGGTAGACTTGGTCGGTGCGGGATGGAACGTCGTCCCTTTCCACCCTGTATAACATGGACGTCTAACGCCAGCTCAGAAATGCCTCCAAAACCAATTGTTCAATTGTGCCAAGATGGGCAGGACATAATGCTTTTCGTGACACCGCGCATATTTTGGCGCAACATCTTTGACAAATGTTTATAGAACATAGTCAATCAAAACTTTGATGGACCAATCCCAACTATTTTTAAATGGCGGTTTAAGTTTTTAAAGGTTGACATTCAAATTCATTGCCGTGATGTATTGAACAGGGGGTGACACTTGTCAACTAAAATTCAGGACCGTTTATGAAAGGCAATTTAGAATGGCGTGCGACTTCCATGTTTTATTTGTTCGTAGGCTGACGGCAGTAAGAATGCATTTGTCACCACTCCAACTTCCCGTCCCGTGTCGTAAGAGTTGGCTAAGGGATTGAAGTGTCATTGACCATTAATTTATCGAAGATTGATGATGGGCAGCAGTGTCACCATATTTGCGTATTTATTTTGCGACAAGTAATTAAGTATAGCGGGTTACACTAATTCACTTATACGTACTACGTGTATATAGCGGAATAGCAAAGTAATATTGTTCATACTTTAAAGGTGCATTCAACGAAAACGTGATTCGTCGAGATCAACGAATTTCGACGAATCACGTTTTGTGTAACGAACGAATTTCGTAGAGTGGGGGATGTAATGAGCGAATGCTCGTTTGGTCTAAATGCACCCATATATGGACTTCCGCGAACTAACGCCTGATTCAATTCAGTCCCCAATTTAGCAAATTACTGGCCTATAAGCACTTTCCACTGCGGATTTTCCATTGAGTCTTCACTTTTTATCCCTCATCTCGCAGTATCCATTCATTACCCAATTCTAGATTGTATTTACGAGCGAACTCTTAACGGCTGTACTTTACACCGCGATATTGAAATTTCTGGAAGTTTCTGCAACTTTCTTGTATCGAGTTACGGATCGCCCTCGATCGCAACATTCGGAACTCACCGGGTTTTTCTTAACTTTGATGAGATGGTAATTTATTGCGGACGCTTTTAGCTCTGCGTCTTACAGGATCTGGTTGATTTCATTTTCTGTATTTTTTGCTTGTTATTCTTGGAGATCATGCGAAGTATAACTTACAGCCACAAGTTTAGTATTGAGCACTCTCTCAAAGAAATCAAAGAATGTCTGTCGGCTAAAGTTTTTCGTAGAAAATACTGTAATCATACTTAGTCTAATTGGTAGTAGCTCTGCCTACGAAGCTAGAGGTTCTGGGTTCGAATCCCGGCGAGGGCATTATTTGTGTATTTATTTATCACAAATATTTGTTCCTTGGTCGTGGCTGTCTATGTATTTAAGTACCTATTATGTATCTATGTCCTATATATATCGTCGCTTGGTACCCATATCACAAGCCTTAATTGGTCAAGTCATTTGTGTAAGATGTCCCAAGATATTTATTTATTTATTTACATACTGATTTCAAATAATTTTTATTAAACAGGGAAGAGATTTTGAACTTATGGCCTAACACCAGGGATCATCAACAGATCCTAAAGGATCTGATTGTATTGAAACTTCTGCACCAAACAAACATGGGAGCCTATCGGGAACTTCGAAAATTGTAGTATCCGTATCTTTCAAAGTCATGATCAGTGGTGAGGGCAGTAAGAATACATTTGTCACCACCCCAACTCCTCCTGCGGGTGTCGTAAGAGTCGACTAAGAGATTGAAGCTGCGACCATGTATAACATGGACGTCTAACGCCAGCTCAAAAATGCCCCCAAAAGCAATTGTTCAATTGTGCCAAGATGGGCAGGACATAGCGCTTTTCTTAACACCGCGCATATTTCGGCGCAACATCTTTGACAAAAAATGTTTATAGAATATAGCCAATCAAAACTTTGATGGACCAATCACAACTAATTTAAATGGCGGTTTAAGTTTTTATAGGTTGATATTGACACTCATGTCCGTGATGTATTGAAGAGGGGGTGACACTTGTCAACTAAAATTCAGGACCGTTTTTGAAAGGCAATTTAATATGGCGTGCGGCTTCCATGTTTTATTTGTTCGTAGGATTGAAGTGTCACTGACCACTATTTTGATAAAAGATTGATTATGGGCAGCAGCATCATCATAGTGGACACATTACTGCGATCGCCAATTCGCTTGCACAGCGAGGTGATTATGGGCATTTACCTTCTAATGCGTTTATACGCATAGTTAATAGGAGAGGCCTACGTCCAGCAGTGGATTATCATAGGCTGATGATGATGATGATGAAAAACATTGATAAAATTTATTCCAATGTCGGCTAATAAATGAACCGACTGATGAAACGACCGCCTTGTTTAGTTACGAAACAAAAACTCCCTCAATTGAAACATTTAGAGTTTCGAAGTCGAGTAACTTCGTCGTTTTGTCAGTTGTTTTGTGAAAGTTTTGGAGTTAATTATGGTAATTAATATTAAATTCTCGCTTGGACACGAGGACGAAATGAAGTTAAAGTTAGAAGTGAAATATATGCACGTGTGGTAAATAAATAAATATCATGGGACAATACACAAACCGCTCTCACTCTGAGCTCAATATATACTAAGCGACGATATATACACGGTGTTACGCGAGCATTGCGAAAGATTTTAACTATGCATTCTAGACATCAAAATAAACAAAAAATATTATGAGACCTAATGTCAATTCCACCAAAAAAAAATTTTTTTTTCTTTTTTTTTATGCCGATTTGAATACTTTTCAACATTTCCAGTACTTTTTATCATAACAACAATTTGTTTTAATTATTTATTTCAATTGTTTTTTTAGGTAGAGGTTATTTCGTCAAGTCTATTCGTATTTTTTGATTGTCAGGCAAAAGGTGTGGTAATATTAGAACACATTGTGGTAGCGTTGTAATCCAAAAGAAGTTAAATGACGAGTTACGTCGAAAAACTTATTTCGAAAAAAGGTTGATTATCTCTGAAACGAAGCCGAATCCAGGAAATTTTATATAACATTAAAGACTCTAAATATGGCCAGGAATCCAGCATTAAAATCTTTCGGAATGCTGACGTTACACCGTGTATAATAGATACATAATAAATACATCCACGACCAAGGAACAAAATGTTTCTGATAAGTAAATACACAAATAATGCCCTCGCCGGGATTCGAACCTAGAACCTCCAGCTTCATAGGCAGGGTCACTAGTGTCACTACCAACTAGGCTACGGAATCTGACATATTAGATAAATTCATACAAATAATTAAATACATTTAAAAAAACCATGACCAAGTCACAATCTTTTTTGATAAACGCACAAATAAATGCCCTCGCTGGGAATCGAACACTAAACTTCCAGCTTCGTAGGCAGTCACTAACAATGAACTTTATATGAAAATAATCTGATAATATTACACAAATTGAATTATATAGTTCCATGCTACAGCTTACCGTCTGACTGTGTCGATTTGTATATGAGTATTCCAGGATAATTATTTTCTTCATTATCAATAGAGATTGTAAGAAAATTCTAGGTACGCGTCTTTTTAAGATGATTCTAAATTTGCTAGGTCTATTTGTTGAGCACAGAAATATTCTGTTTGTTTCGTAAGTAGGTGACAGAAAAATTCCCAAATATCGCGATTACCATAACGGCGATGGCAGCTGTCGACAAGTCGTTATTCAAATGAGGCTCGTGTGCTTGAACTTGTTGTTTTAGCCTTCATGCTTTGCAGCCAGTTTGATATCTACCAATCGTTGTAGGATGCCAAAGGTGGACAAGCAATCTGATTGCTTGATATCAGACGTCTATGATTGGCGATCGCAGTAATGTGTCCACTATGATGACGCTGCTGCCCATCATCAATCTTCTATCAAAGAATGGTCAACAACACTTCTATCCCTTAGTCGACTCTTACGACGCCCACAGGAAGAGTGGGTTATGACAAATGTATTTTTACTGCCGTCACCACACGGCCAAGTGATATGAAAAATTTCTTCTACCCATTTCTTACTTGTCATGTTAGTAAGTGAAGTAAACATTGTGATTGTATCTTTGAATACAACGATTTACTATATTTTCCATATAATTTTGATTGGCGCGAATTGCGTTAAACATTTAAATAATCTTTCTCATCATTTTGCAGACTTCAATATCTCGAAATATACCTTTAGCTCTGGAGATTTCCATTAGAGGTTATATTATTGTTAGCTGACGAACAAATTAAACACGAATTCTAAGAAACAATAGACGAATGATTTGAAGAACAAATGGCGATAACAATGTACCCTGAAATAGATTGTTATGTTATGACGTCTGAATTTTAATGGAATAGAATTTGCACGAGGGCTCAATTAGCTTTGACCTTTTCAGAGTCCAAGGAGAAGTTGTTTTGAACTAGTTTATACAAGTTTCAAGGGTATCCCTCTCAAAACATTTGACGTACCTATTTACTCTACTGTCATGAACAATACATTATGTTTAGGCAACTATCATTGATTTTATTTGTTTACTCCTTGTTTGTTTGGTTGTTTTGTTGGTTATAAATATAAAATATTTATATACTATATAGGGTTCTAAAATTGCTACCGTTGGACCCAGGGACGATAAAGCACCGGTTACGTGTTCCATACGAGGGGGGCTTTATTGACTGTAGTCCTTATAATTGGTAGTGATACAATGATACAGTGTGTGATGGGTTTGCTGTAAAGGCGGTTTGAAGTTGTAATTGATTAAGTAAAGGCGTTTGGCAGAGCGTGAGTGCTTGAGGGCTTAATGTTAATTTCATTTGTTTTGAATGATCATTTGTGATAATAATAATGTTGGATTCCGATACGAGGCATTTTCATTGGTGCCGTGACCAGGATTTTTATTTATCAAGTGTAGTTTAATCGCTACAAACCATTAAAACACTGACATAAAGCGTGCAGGCATTGCTCAGTATAAAGTAGTTATTCTACCGGCCTAAAATATACATTGAAAAATATCAGTATCTACGATTTTTTGCGGAAAAAGATTACTATTCATGCATTTATTGAAAAACGCTCAAAATTGTGTATTATTGCACAACTTTTGTAGCCCTTGTTATCGTTTTTTGTTTCATATTTTTTAAACACACGTTTTAAAAGTTAGAGGAAAATCGAATTGATTTATGATCTAATGGCGGGAAGTAGAAAATTTTTATTTATTTTATTTTATTGATTTGGGAAACAAACAGCATACAATCATTCTTATAGTCTACAAAATTGGCAACAAATGTCAATAAATCAAAACACCAGCGAAGGGAGGAATTGTTGAGTTACAAATTCCCATTTGCACGTGTTACTTTCGCCATTTTACAATGCATAATCGGGTCGATTGAAATAAAATTGTACATAGTTAAAGGCTTTTAATAAAAGCAAAGTACTAACCTAAAAACAGTAAAAAAAGGCGGCAAGTAAAATTTTCTATACCATGTAAAAAGCGCTGTAAGACCACATGATAAATTAATTATGAATTAGCTTTTATCTAACGAGGATCTTCTCCAGCCCAACTTTGTAATAGCGAGTTAATAGGAGAGGAGTCTAGCAGTGGACTGTAATAGGCTGATGTGAATTAATTGTTAGCTATTATCTAATATTATAATGGTATTGGCCGTGTGGTGACGGTAGTAAGAATACATTTGTCACCACAACTCCTCCTGCGGGTGTCGTAAAAGTCGACTAAGGGATTGAAGTGTCACTGACCATATTTGATTAAAGATTGATGATGGGCAGCAGCGTCATCATAGTGGACACATTACTGCGATAGCTAACCCGCTTGCCAAGCGTGGCGATTATGGACATTTACCTCCAAATGCGTCTATACGCATAGTTAATAGGAGAGGCCTACGTCCAGCAGTGTTATTCACTAAGGAAACCGCCTTGCTGTCAGCGCTGTGTCAGTGCTGCGGCAGCGTCGAGCCTAAAAATGGTATTCACTAATGTACTTTAAACGACACTAGTGCTCGACGATGAATGCGGCGTGAGCTGGAACTACATTGCGTCGAAAGTTTGACGTTTAATGTATGAACTTCGTATTCTCTAACGAAAAACAGCGACGAACTCGCCCACAACCTCGCTCACAGCCTCGATTCCTAATGTCAAATCAAACAGCTAGGATTTTAGACAAGGCTGTCTCGACATCGAGCTCGTTTACGAACGCAGCGTCGAATGTGTCAATAAGAGAATAGCATAGCTGCAGTGGACTATCATAGGCTGATGGTGATGGTGGTGGTGTGATTATCTAATAAGGACTTTCTTTCCCAGCCCCCTTCGCCCTCGCGTCGTCCAGTTCGGAGCGCGCCCCCTCCCCGCGCGCCCCTCTCGACGACGAGTTACTCCGAGATGCGCCTCTCTATCCGCCATTACAGGTACGATAAAAAAATTACACAAACATCATACAGTGTGTAAGTCTAATACGGGCGACCAATTTAACCAGGCATGGGATTCATTAGTGTAATAATTGATTACAAGGTTTTTTAAAAGTTACTCTTAATTATGACCCCACAGATTGTTTTAATGATTATCGGAGCAGCAATGTAGGTACGAACATTTGTTATTGTTGATATTACAGTTATGTCATCTGCTTTTGAAATTAGCTGTCAACGAGTGTTTAACTCGCGTATGTTGCTCTACATTGCGCGCCGAATTATTTTGTATGGAAAATTTTGTTGCTCTAATTTTAAGTAAAAGTTATTTGAATGTACTTATTACGTGGTAAGCTAACACCCGTTAAGAGCTTCGCCCGTATTAGACTTACACCCTGTATACAAATCCTGTTACCATGACATAACTGTCATGAACGTTTAAAAAGAGGCACCAGCTCAGTTTATATAAAAAATAGCTATGTCTACTAATGTAAAACGATATCCTTGTAAACTGTTTACTGATGCACATTAAACGGCAAAGACAGATAGTCCATAGAGCTCAAATTTAGTTTTGATACCTTAAATTTGGCATAGCATGGAAAAGGTTGTATATTAGAAAGTTTACCAAATCTCACGTTAGATGTCGCTGTACCGAATTGGTTGATTTCTACATTGCGCTTATGACTTTCAATGGCATAAATGCCGGAATAAAAGGATTTGAAATTAAATGAAATGTTTTACATTTTGATACTTCGGTATTTGTACCTCAACTTACAAAGAATTTATTACCATTGTATATGTCAAAGTAGCATAAGTTTTATGAAATATTTTATTTTTATCTTATCTTAAAGACAGATGGCTTTCTTAAAAAGTTAGTGTATTTACAACTTCTACACATAACATACTTTTTCCAACAGTACGCCTCTCCCGAATACGATGATCCTGAAAATGCAGAAACCAGTATAGAAGACAGCAGCATCCTAGTCACGCCAGAGCTGTCTGAAGATAAAACTTTAAATGACTTAGACGTTCCCGATATTCCGGACATTCCTGACATTCAAGACGTTGAGGACATTGGTGATGCTAGTGATGGCGGTGAAACTGCTGAGACTGAGGAGGGAGATAGGAGGAAAAGAAGCAGCGGCGCTGACTGGGATAAAGGGACTAAGGTAAATAGGATTGTCAAAGAATTGATATTTAATAATTTTTATCGTATAACAATGTACAATTGGATGACGTAAAATTATGATTTCAAAACATTACAATCGAATAATTGAAAAGGAATAAAAGAGTTCTGACAAAAATGAGATGGTTGTTCTACTTCTGTTATATTTTTTTTATTTGACGAAATGTGTAACATATTGTTCTCCCTAGTGTGTCACCACAGTGCTCTTAGTGTGAAGCCTTGTTACCGATCGTCAAATGTATAAATTTATTATAACCTCAAAATATATAACCAACATTTTTTTTTGTATACTTACAGATGTCGTGAACAATATTGTCCCTTCGTATTTTGACGCAAAAGTCCAAATTTATCTTTGTGTCTCAATTAGCTTCCTTTTGTCCATATGTTTCATCTTATCTTATTGGGCCCTAGCGGATACACTTCGACTCATTGGGATCTTTTGTGTAATTGCCCCCTGTTTCGCCTACACCAGAGATTCTATCAACTCAATATATTTGAGGACGGACCCTAGTGGCAGCGTTTTGACCTCCTTCGGTTTCAGAGAGCTGGAATTTTGTCCATATGTCAATGGCAAATGGTCATACAACCAGTGAGTGTCAGTATGTCCGAATGTTATATATATCGTCGCTTGATACTCACATCACAAGCCTTAGTGCTAAGCACTGAGTTTCTTACTGGTTCTTCTCAGGAACGGCGTAGGGTTTGAACCAGTAGTAGATTCTTTTTCTCTCTCTTGATAATGTCAGACGATTCGAAAGTGCTTATTAATAAGCTTACTTGAATAAAGAATAGTTTGACTTTGACTTTGACTTTGTTGAGCTTACAGTGGGACTAGGTCGATTTGTGTAAGATGTCCCAAGATATTTATTTATTTATTTATTTAAACCATGATTACGACCCCTTCTCTTTCTGACAGTTGTATATGCTCCTAAACGAGGACTACATCTGTAGTTTAAATTTGTACAGAGCGCCAACGGCAGACGGGTACAAACAGCGGACACAATTCTCAACATCCGCGGCGCGCTCCGCGACGCGATCGGTGACGCGGGCGCAGCGCCAGGCCCGCGCGCGTCGAGCCGCGTCGACGCGTTCGTGATCCGGCCCGTCGCGCCGCCGCCGCCGCAGAGACAACCTAGAGTGCAGCCTTCTACGAGCCAGGTAACTATAATACTATCTTTAATTTATTTTTCTAATACTGGTTTAACATTGAGTTTGCTACTATAATATTCGAGCGATCGCTTGAAAAAAGACATCAACGAGCTGCCACCTCAGGATCTGAACTTCGTTTCAGGGCGTTTTTACTTTTTGGGTTACCCAATTAGCGCGAAGTTAAAAATCCTTAATTTCAATCAGCTTCGTAACGACAATTAAGTACGTCAGCGCCGCCGCCGCCGCGGAGGCAACTTAGAGTGCAGCCTTATACGAGCCAGGTAACTATAATACTATCTGTAATTTATTTTTTCTACTAGTTGACTGTAATGTTCGCTGGTTTAACATTGAGTTTGCAACTGTAATATTCGAGCGATCGCTTGAAAAAAAGACATCAACGAGCTTCCACCTCGGGATCTGCACTTCGTTTCAACTTTCAACGTTTATTTCATTATGTTTATGTATATTTGTTAGTTTTTTTTATTGAACACTGCCACTGCTGCAGGCGCAGAGGCAGCCGTTAGTGCAGCCTTCTATGAGTCAGGTAATACTGTCTGTAATGAATTATCATCATCAGCCTACGAACAAATAAAACATGGAAACCGCACGCCATACTAAATTGCCTTTCAAAAACGGTCCTGAATTTTAGTTGACAAGTGTTCAATGCATCACGGCAATGAATTTGAATATCAACCTATAAAACTTTAACCGCCATTCAAAATTAGTTGTGATTGGTCCATCAAAGTTTTGATTGGCTATATGCTACAAACATTTGTCAAAAATGTTGCGCCTAAATATGCGCGGCGTTATGAAAAGCGATATGTCCTGTCCATCTTGGCACAATTGAACAATTGGTTTTGGGGGCATTTTTGAGCTGGCGTTAGACGTCCGTATCCGTCCACGTATATATGGTCGCAGTTATCAACCTATTTCAGTCCACTGCTGGACGTAGGCGAAAATCTTTGGTAATGGTAAGAACCGCAACGAAGATCACAACCTCTTTAGTTCAAACGCCTTCCCAAATCCTTCACCAGTTTTATAGCCTCCAAAAACAATGGCCCAGCCGTCTCCACTCCGACCGGAACAAAATTGGAAGCTGGTTCCACGTTGCCGTATTTCAGATGCTTGCACCTGGCAGAGTTCTCAGCAGCCACGCCTGCAACTTTCCCGGTCTGCGGCAGATTATTATCATCATCATCATTTCAGCCATAGGACGTCCACTGCCGGACATAGGCCTCCTCAATAGACTTCCAGATCCGGGTGGATGCGACCTGCATCCATCGAGTCCCCGCAACTCTAACCAGGTCGTCTGACCACCTTCCGTCTCGTCCCACGCTGCGTTTGCCATTACGTAGTCTCCGTTCGAGTAGCTTCTTGGTCCAAATGCCATCAGTTATTTGAGACATGAGCCCTGACCATTGCCACTTCAGCTTACTCGATATGATATGTCGATAACCATCGTTCCCTTACGGATCTCCTCATTCCTGATCCGGTGTCGCGGAGTGATTCCGAGCATAGCTCTCTCCATAGCTCGCTAAGTGACTCTGAGCTTCTTTAAGAGGTCCACAGTTAGAGGCCACGTCTCGGCTGTTTAGGTCAGTCTTTCAACTTTTGTCTATGGCTGATGCGAAGGCGCAAATACCTATACTCATACACGTCGCATCCCACAGCAGTTAGCGGCCCCTTGCCCAAGTTAAGACCAGTCTCTTGCCATCTGTAGGGCTGAAGCCCTGAGGCTCCGCTATGCAGGTGCCATAATAATCATGTCCTATTAATTAATGATAAGTATTTGTTGACAGGCGAAACACCGAGAGTTACTGGTTGAACCACACGCCCGCGCACGGATCCCGTGCGACCTCGTGAACGTCACCGACTTACGATGGTATCGGGATAGCGAGGTAACTCTCTATATCAATAAGAATACATACCTACATTATCACTAGACTCATTAATGACTCACAAACAGAGGAGCCAAAGGAACCACCGGGATTCTTTTGCACATTACCTGTAACTATTATTAAGAGCTCTGCATGCAACGATTCATTAGATTCGCCTTCGGGGACTTGTCAAAAGCTTTCGATACTGAATTACTTATCTCAATACTGGCTTCTACTAATTATCAAACCGCGATTAGAATGGGATTCGAAAGTACTGTTGCCACAACATTGTATAAGTCAATCTAGGATATTATATTTATAGTTGAGTCATTGTCAGTGGGAAAAACAAAAGTTCTCTCGATGGTCAAAAGTTAATAGCTTTTGTAAGTCTATGCTATGATTTTATTACATAGGGTTGTAGAACGGGGAACCTAGTTGTACCAGTAATTGTTTTATTGCAAAATTAGTACACAAACTCCTTAATTTCATGTATGTCCACAGAAAAGACGATAATCTAAATCTGACAATGACCCAGTTATATTTTATTGATTTAAAGTTGAAGTGCAGAGACTTACAGACAATGGATTAATTAATCACATGTAGTGATACGTCTATAAACAACTCTTTTTTTGGTAAATGTTGTGTCAACAGTACTTTCGAATCCCCTTCAAATCCGATTTCGTTATGATAATATCATGACAAAATATAGGACCTAGCTAAATATTATTTAGAAATCGCTAATTTCAGAGTTTCTGAAATGAACTCAATCAAACTCTCCATAATTTTCTAACAGTTGGTGAACCTGCCTACCTCAGCGCGTGGCGGTGAAGCGATGTGGGCAGAGCCGGGCTACGCGGTTATAGCTCGAGCGACTAGAAGTGATGCTGCCGTCTGGCGATGTGAAGGGAGGGATGCCAATGGGAATAAAGTTTCTGGAAAGCCGACGGAGCTTCTGGTTTATGGTAATAACTAATTGTCTTAAACTATTAACCCACTTATTAAAAAAAGTCTCCTAACTTCGCCGATAAGGATTGTTAATTTGTTTAGAAAGAGCGCAAAAGTAAAACGAGTGTACAAAGTCACGTAATTTGTTTTGTGTGAATCACTCGATAGAATACGACATTATTATTTATTAAACTACAGTTAGATTCCCACAATGTCGTAGGTAACAGATGTGCTTACCATAGAAAAAATTAACTGCGAAAGACTCTGGTTGTCACGGGATTCGAACCCGCTTCCTCTGGATTGCCGGTCCAACGTGCTTCCAATTACACCAGACGACCTTCCGTGACTCACAGCGAATTTAGTCAATGGTATTGCGAAACTAATCACTAGCGACATCTGTACTTAATGTTTCGAAGGTACTACAACCTCAAGCTACTCAAAGACGTGTGTCTACCATAATCGTCCGCAAACTCGACAACTCTCCGTTGCGTTGAATTTGCTATATAGGGCGCTGTAATCAATTCATGGTTAGAAAATGTACTGTTAGATTCTTGCAAAATATAATGCCGATCATTGCCCAGACGTCAAAATCTTTGGGTAGAAAACCTCCCAATTTCGTGGTTCGAAGATCTTCTATCCACACAGTATCAATGGTCTTCAACTGATTTGAAATTAGTTTACCTATGGATTCTTTAAAATCAACTGGTCTTTCATCCTCATTATTTAACTTACGTTATCTCTCATAGCTTGACAAATGCCTTTTCTTCCATAATGTTCGTCCATTGTGAAACGGATAATTATTTTATTTATGTTTTCGTAAACGGTGGTGGCTCATTGGTTGAGACGTTTGACTTTCAAATCGGAAATCGTGGGTTCAAATCCTGGCTTATATACGGAATACCAGATGATATTTACCATTAGCTTTCGGTGAAGGAAAACATCGTGAGGAAACCTGCATACATCCACGAAGAAATTCAAAGGTGTATTAGAAGTTCCCAACCCGCTTTAGACTATAGCCCAATCCCTCTCATATATGAGAGGAGGTATGTGCTCAGCATTGGGACATTATATCGGCTAAAATATTTTTTAATGTTATTATTATGTTTTCTATGCAGAACCAGTACGCTCCCTATATCTGGCGGTGGACGGACGGCGACTAGACGCCGGGAATACGTGGGTGCCCGTCAGAGACAAGATGGTACTCGAAGTACGATGTGTGGCTGAAGGTACGTAACATCAATTCATCATCATCATATTAGCTGAAAGACGTCCTCTGCTGAACACACTTAAAACTTTTGTAAGTCTCATTAAATTGCACAATGTTTGCATATTATTCCATAGCAAGATCAATTGCACCATGTTTGCATATTATTCGATAACAAGATCAATTGCACAATGTTTGCATATTATTCGATAACAAGATAAATTGTACAATATATGCATATTATTCGATAACAAGATCAATTGCACAATGTTTGCATATTATTCGATAACAAGATCAATTGCACAACGTTTGCATATTATTCGATAACAAGTTTTGATTATTATGACAAGTTTCTTATCCGTCTTGTGTCAGGGCTTGTTCATTTCCAGAGACGCCCAATTAGCATAAAATTAAAAAACCGGCCAAGTGCGAGTCGGACTCGCGCGCGAAGGGTTCCGTACCATTATCAATTTATTATTTAAAAAATACAGTTAAATCAACCTAGCTCAAAAACTATAGGAGATAATTTAATCAAACCACAAATCGTTGATAGAGTTTATTAATGTGCTTAACATATATTTTTTTTAGAATTTTATATCGCGTAGTTTAAAAAATAGAGGGGGGGGACACATTTTTCAGACTTTCAGAGCTGGTATCTCGAAAACGATTTGCTTAAATAAAGATAAGATTTATAAACCTTCATATCATTTTCAAAGACCTTTCTAATAATACCCCACACGCTTATATACAACTACATTTTTTTTTCTATCCCTCAGTTATATGTATGGAAGGCCCCCACCCCAATGGTTTTTTTACAATTTAGTATCATAATCCTGTAGCGGTTCATACAACACATATCCTTACCAAATTTCGTTACTGTAGCATTCATAGTTTCCGAGTAAATCAGCTGTGATAGACGGACAGACGGACAGACGGACAGACGGACATGACGAATCTATAAGGGTTCCGTTTTGCCATTTTGGCTACGGAACCCTAAAAAATAACTGGTTTGTCATGAATGTTACGCATCAATAAAAACTAAATGTTGGTGTTACTTTAAGCGATTTAAGAATATAAAAGCACCAAAAGTAAAAAAGCTCATCATCACTCTTTGTTATGTATACCTTCCTGCTTGAAGTACAATGTAATTCATTTACAGGAGGAGTGCCGGCACCGGAACTGTCATGGCGGTTGTTAGCACTAGAACCTTCGTTGGACCATCGGCCATATTTGCGGACCAAACCCGCTAACCACTCTCGAGGTAACATAATAAATTTCAATGGTTATTAATTTTACTGTAAACCACTGTAAACTGAAACCAAAGTATAGGATGTCAAATCAGGTTGAAAAGTGAGGACTCCCATTCCAAGCTGGTATTGGTGTCAAACTCTATTGCTAATAAAACATGGTGATACCAGCGTTATAGGTAGATACTTTTGTACTAGAAAAAACAAGGGTTGTTGTAAGGGGTACCTATAGGAAAATAACTTGATTGTTTTTTTGGTAATGATGTTTATTTGTTTTAGTATTACAATTAGGTGCATGCTGAAATTTTATTATACCTACATAATTACGTTTAGAGTGTAAATATTTATGAATTGCATAACAAGTCTAAAAAACTAAGATTTAATAAGGTCTTGGTCAACATACTTACGGAAGATTTTATTGATTCTCATGATAGTGAAATGCATGAAGAGGCGTTTTTAGCTCTCTCTCTCTCTGGCTTTTACTTGTCAGGATGATTTGGTATTCTTGAGGACCAGTTTTGTCATATGCAGCGTTGATATTAATATGTTACTTGAATGTACTCGTGTAAAGCGTGTAAATGAATCTATTGGCTTAAAAATATGTAACGCTGCCAATGAAATTTGTTTTTTATTCTAGATCAAATATTTACTAAGCAGCATTTTTGAGTTTCGTTTTTTGACATTTTACCAATGTATAAAGCTTCCTTCCTCACCAACAGAGGGCGTAACCTGGTCCGGAGCTTCAGTTACAGCCGCGCGCGAGCTTCACAACGCGAGTCTTCAATGCGAGGCCAAGCAACGTCGGCCTCCTGCTCCGTTGCCTCCCGGGGCTAAGGACGAGGCCGAGAGTCCGCCGGCGATACATTCGACTAAACTAGAAATACATGTCACTTGTGAGTATGCAAATAATATAATTGTGATTTTGTTTTCTTCTTCAATCCATTTTTTGTGATAATATAATAAATGCGAAATGAAATATATGGTCTGTCTGCTACCTCTTCACGTTGAAACCGCTGAAATGATTTTTTTGTTAGGAGCGGAGATAGTTTGACGTCCGAGAACGCGTTTTATCAATCGCAAAAATTGTGGGCACTACTAATTAAAATATAAACTAGTTTTGACAAATTCTACAGTGTATCTGTCATCTATTAATCTTACGGGCAAAGTATCTTGATAAGATATGATCAAATACTCGTACATTTATGCATGTTATCAATTTGAAAGCCATTTTTGTCAGCCTCCGTAGCCTAGTTAGTAGGGACCCTGCCTATGAAGCTGGAGGTTCCGGGTTCAAATCCCGGCGAGGGCATTATTTGTGTATTTATTTATCACAAATATTTGTTCCTTGGTCATGGCTGTCTATGTTTTTAAGTATCATATGTATATATCTATTATATATATATTGTCGCCTGGTACCCACATCACAAGCCTTAATTGAGCTTACCGTGAGACTAGGTCGATTTGTGTAAGATGTCCCAAGATTTATTTATTATTATTTATTTTTATAATCTTTTAATTTCTGCTAGATCCGCCATCATTCGTGATCTCTCGTTGGCCCGGCTTCGGCGTGGCGCTCTGGGCCGGCGGTGCCGCGGCCTTGCGATGTGACGTCGATGCCAATCCGCCAGCTAGAGCATGGTGGAGACGAGATGATGCACCACCTGACAGGTCAGTTTTTCGGCAAAGCAGCCGGATAACGGTATTTTCTCCGTACAAAAGAACGGTTCTTTTTTCGTTCTTCGGTTTATAAATTCGAAGTTAATAGAATAATTTATACAAACGACGTTGTAAATTACATAAAATATTGACATAAAGAGTATAAATCATTTTCAAATATCGGGCTATTTCGAGGTTTTTTTAAAATACCGGTTCCGGTCGCTGCGGCAAAGTATCCATATCGAAGAATCTTAATGTTGGCAAATATAACATCGTAAGGCCCATAATATTCATAGGACAAATGAAATAATAACCCAGTGTCTTAAAAAACGACATTTAATTTTTATAAAATTCCTTTTTTTTTAAATATGACGTCATGGAGCGTTATGACTTATGAGTATTTTTTGGTCGTCAAAATAGGACGCTGGGCCTTATGATGATAAATAGGCGAATAAGTTAAGAGAAGATCCTGTTGTTTGTAGTTTTAACATACATGTAGGCATTTGTTTTGTTTGTGTTCGCATTTTAAACATGTATTGTCAATTGAATAGGTCACTACAACAGGTGACTTACGTAAGATTTTTACATATACTAGAGTATGACTTTCATTTGAATTAGACTTATGTTATTTGAGACATTCGACCACTCATTGCACTAACTCGTTCATACATTAAAAACCTTGAAATGCTTGTAAAACTCGAAATATTGGGTGTCCAGGACGAAGGACCATAATGTTGGCAACTACAAAAAGTATTCTTTCGAGAAATTACGGATAGAAACTGGGGTTTTTCATCTCCACCAGCAACAGTAGCATTTAGATCTGATAGATAGATAAAGACTTTATTAAATTTGCACAACTTAGGTACATGGCAGGTAAAAAAACAGAGAAATTAACAAAGAAAAGGCTGGCAACTTAAACATTTACACTCTGGATATGCATTGTAAAAGTTCTTTTCACACCACCTATTCGAATACGGGCCTATACTTCCCTGCTGGGAGGGATCAAAGTGGCACTTTTCTGTTCAAGGACTTTCTATTGCCAGCCTAAAAAATTACAATGAAATATGAAAATTTCCTACCCTCTGCTGCCAAGGAAGCATTTGATTATTTGCGCTCCGTGATAAATAAATCTAAACAAGTGTTTAAACTTATCGTTTATTGCCGTCTTTTCGAAAAGTATACAGTGTTCTGCCGTCATAAGCTAAAAGGCCGTCTTTTGACAAAAGTTACTTTCGAGATAATCGCGAAAAACCTTGTTTTTGTAATTTCTACGAAATGAAACATCTTTTTCCACTTTTTTCTTTTGTATGTGGAAGCTACATATATGAACGTACAAAAAACTATTTTCGTATGTACTTTATTACATTAGTTTTTTTTTTATTTACCAAAAATACTTTTAGCTTAGTTTTACGCTTAAAAAGCTGTAGGTCGTACTAACCTAAAAGGCAGTAAAAACACGTTATACGGCATTCTAACTTAGGATTTCCTTGTCAACGTATGGTTACTAATCAAAAAAGCTGTATAAAGTCACATACGGTTTTTTAGCTTAGCAACAATGTACTTATTTATCAAAAGTCTTAAGTTAAAATGTCATATTGCACTTATACGTTCTTTTTAGTTAGCATTTAAGCAAGATTAATACTTATTTTAAATTTTCGTATCGTATGCTAATCTTAAAGTACGTATAAATACCAATGGCATGTAATATACTGCTTTATAGATTAGTTTTAGCTGTTAAATTAATATAAGTACGGTTATGAAGTAACATATTTTTATTAAATATCTTAAATAAATAATAAACAAATATCGTGGAAAATCTTACACAAATCGACATAGTCCCACAATAAGCTCAATTAAGGATTGTGAAGTGCGACAATATACTAAATAGTATATAAATTATTACATAAAGATTAAAGGTAATATGATTGTAATACTTAAATACACATGACTTTAAGTATTACATTCATATTAGCTTACAGCTACGAACAAGATATGAATATTTGTGATAAATAAATACACAAATAATACCCTCATCGGCATTTCAACTCGGAACCTCCAACTTCGTAAGCAGGGTCACTACCCAGTAGATTACAAAGGCTAACAAATATTTGAAACAAAAGATAGATTTTTAACCAGGGACAAAAAAATATACAAAACAAATATAATGATTGTTCTCAGACTTATGTTTTGAATTAATTATTTTATTTAAAATCGTTACTTTTTTTTATTAAGTCTAGTAACTTGTGTTACTCGTAAGAATTTAAAGTTTTTTTTTATATTTACTAAATTAGGAATCTCGTTTGTGTTATTCTCAAGTATAAACATTATTACAATGAATGCTTCTTTAATTGTCTTTGGTTCGAATAGGTATGTAAATTATTTGGGTAGAATATTAAAAACAAGAACATTTAATTCCTTATCACAATTATCTGTGACAACGTAGATTTGTATACATGTATATGTTTTAGACAGATACCTACTTAAACTAAGAACCTATTTAGGTATTAGTACCAAAGGCAATCAAGTTAGCATTTGTCACAGTACTTTTAAAGCTTAACAGTATAACATAATTACATTTCTCATTCAGTAGAACATCAAAAATAGCTTAAATTTCTTTAATATATTAACTTTCTTAATAATTAAATATTGGTAACCAAAATGAAAAATTTCTCATAAAGTTTTGGGATTTAAGAGTAACTCACAGAAATGATTGTAATACAATAAGATGACCCAAGGTGGTGAGATCCAAAGTTTTTTAAATAGTTGAACTTCAACTTTGACAAAATCTTCGACTTTGATTTCTTAAAAATAATATCAAAAAGAGGATATTAAGACAAGAGCAGGTAAATTAAATAAATAAAATAGGACATATAAATATACAGTGATTTTCTCAAACAAGCAATGAATAAAATGTAAGCAATAAACAACGAAATAATAGAGCTGCATCCCCTAAACCATGCTTCATAGTTAGAAATTGTCACATGTTCCTTCCCCAGTGTAACTCCGTAACTATTGAAAATGACATAAGATGAAAAATATAATATCATAATGCACCAAACAACAAGACGTTGCATTATAGCGTTGCAGCTCTTGTGGATATATTTTTTGAAAGAGCTGAATGATATGAAGCCTGTGCCACAATTTATGTGGTATAAAATCAGGCTTTGCGGGCCTAAGCCTGTCTAAAATCCATTAACAGCCTCTTCTCCTAGTCTCGTCTTATACTTCATAGTTCGCAGCCATAATACATATATGGCATATTATAAAGAACCTAACATCAATATATCATTGTATTACAAAGAACATAATTAAGTATTAATATTTCATGTCATATTTGAGAAAATCATATTTTCATACCTTGGTATTCGGTCGACTAATTAGCGCGCGATAAGCCGCCACAGCTCTCGTAGGGACCGTCACATCCTGTATGCCTACTGCAAACTTCGGAATTCACAAATTTCGGGCATCTGTCTTTCTCACTCCAATTACGTCTTCATTAACTAGTTCTAATATACGGCTTTATTAAGTAGTTTGAGACAGTTACGGCCATTTTACATGTATACATCGAATAATTACGAACTCCGTACAGACTAAAAAGAACGTATAACAGTAATACGCATTTATAAATTAGTGCCGTGAAAGAAAAGTAGTAAAGTGTTGCTAAGCTAAAATTACGTATACGACATTTTTATCCAAATAAAACGTTATACGATGTTTAAGACTAGAGTCAGATCCAATGTTATGGTACCGATACTATCCTAAAAGAACGTATTGAAGGTTATACGTCTTTCTTGCTTTGTATTTGTCTTATACGTTCTTTTAGGCTAGACACTGTGACTAATATTAAGTTCTTGTTAAAGGTTAAAAAGATGTATAGCTAGCATATACGTCGTTTTAGCTTTGAATAGGTCAAAAGTCGCCTTTTAGATTAGGAACTCTTGCAAAATTGCTGTGTATACGGCTTTTTTAACTAATTTATCTCGAGAACTAAGCCTTCCAGAAGAAAATGGACCAGATAGGTCGATGCGGCTTCTCCTGGACATTACGAATATCTCAAAAACTCAATTTGGCCAAAATGTCAAAAGACGGCCTTTTAGCTTATGACGGCAGTGTTACTCAGTGAATACGGAAATATAATACACAGTGTCATTTAAATGGTCTAATATTGCCATAATTTACCAAAACAATAATAACAGTGAATGTTAAACCACCGTCAATTTGATTTCAACGGACAGTGTTTTGTTAGTAAAAGTGCCTGAACTAATAGACGTAAGCGACGAGTTCTGCATGGCGCTTATGCCCTTTAGGATACTTCACTCCCAGACAGCGCACAGCGAAGCGGTGTTCACAATCATACGATTTGCTTCTCTATGATTAGCGACTGAGGAGCGATATCTCCACGTCACGCGAATACGCAGAATGATTTGCCCAGGCTGTGATGAAAGGGTAGACAAATTGGTGCGACTTTTTTGCACTAAATGCCCAGGGTGCTATCACTACAAATGCGCCAATATAACATCAGCAGTATTTAGAGAAAAACAACCACAATTAAAAGCAGGTTGGGTATGCCCAAACTGTCAAATGATTACACAACGGTCACGCTCCCGGGATGACAACACTCCCGCCTCCCCAGCGTTTTTAAGAATGGGGGAGAGACAACAAGAAGATACTAATCGGACCTGTGACACAGATATTTCACAGTTACTGGGGGATACAGATGTACGCAAGTACCGTCTCCGCGCCACTTAGAAACAAGCTCAGACGTAGTAGAGGCGAAAAGTGTAGACAACATATCATTTGATAGATTCAGCCACCAGTGGCCTATTTCACCATAATTACAAGTGTGACAATTGTAAAATATCACTTTTACTGACGTCACAGGCCTCCGTAGGCTACAGTTACCGCTTACTATCGGACGGTCCATGTGCTTATTTGCCACCAACATAAAATTATTACTGATAACGTTATTTAATCGTTAATAAACTACTTTTTATTTTCCGAGACCCGTGACAATTGTCGCAAGGTTTAGTACAATTCTCATTCAATCTTGACATGAGGTTCGGCATATGTCGGGATTTTGCTACAATTGTCATGTTTTTTATGACAATTGTAATTTTGCTTCACAAATACTAGTTAATTACTGCTGATTTATGAAAGTTCCTGCACTACATTTTATGTTGGTGGCAAACTAACGTACGGCCCTTCCGATGGTAAACGGTAACTGTAGCCTATAGACGCCCCAGATTGGAGAAACAGTAAATTTACAATTGTAGGACTTGTCAATGTGGTGAAATTGGGGCCTGATTAAAAAAGAATTCGTAGCAATGAAGGATAGTTTAACCGAGTCTATTACTAAAAACATCAAACAAGTGCTTCTAGATGAAATTAATTCTAAAATAAATGACCTTCAATTGGATATGTCACGTAAATCATCCGCAATTACCCAGGAACAAGGACGCTTACAACAAAGTATAGACGCCACAAACCACCTGATAAGAAAATTGGAATTCGAAAATTTGAAATTACGCACTGAGTTAGATACTTTATCGAGTAAGTTCGGATATGAGGATCCAAAAACAACTGAAGAATGCTGCAAAATGAAAACGATTGTATTGTACGGCTTGGAAGAATATTCGGATGAAGACTGGTATGTGCTAATAGAACGAGTGACAAACATTTTTCATGAATTATTCGCAATGAACATTAACGCATTTATTGAAGATTTGAAAAGAATAGGTAAGCGGGGGCATCGACGGCCCATACAAATATAATTAATCAGCAAGCGCATGAAAAACTATATTTTGAACAACAAGCACAACTTTAAAAATACTGGCCTCGCAGTGTCAGATTTCTTAGACACCGCAGCATTAAAAAAAAGGCAAATACTTAGAGATACATTGCGAGATGCGCGAAAACACGGTCTGCACCCGATAGTTAGATTTGATAAAGTACTGGTTAATGGCTTTGAATACACTCTCCCGTCTACTACTCAACAACGACAACACGACACATCTACAAGCTTCGTTTCGTCTGCTATCAACCCCACGGAAGGCACCAGACCCTCATGCCAAATAAGTGATGACGAGACGAAGCAACGAATCCATGAGATGACTCAAAACAGTTCTCAGCCTTTAGATGGATCAATTAAAAGTAATTTTCGTGAATAAAAAAACTTCACACTTTACAGTTTTGTTCCAAAATATGCAGAGCTTTAATAACAAAATAGACATTTTTGAGAGCTTCCTGGAAAATTACTGTTTTGATGCGTTGTGCTTAACTGAAACCTGGATGACGCCATCCCAACTCGAGCTAGTCGATATCCCAGAGTACGAAGTGGCTACAAGTTTCAGTCGTAGTGAACACAGCGGTGGAGGAACTTGTATCTTGGTTAAAAAGTCTATAGAATATATCGTGAGGGATGATATTAGAAACATTTCTACTGAGTACATATCCGAGTGCTGCTGTATTGAATTACCTATGTTAAATACTGTACTTATATCTATTTATAGACCAGATAGAAATATAGAAATATTTTATAATTGTATGGAAAAAATATTAGAAAAAATCAAACACAAAGAACAGAACAAATGTATTATTATAGGGGGTGATTTCAACATAAATATGCTAGAAAAATGTAATGCATCACGTCGACTGTCGGACCTTTTGTTTACCCTAAATCTTAGCCAGATAGTAACGGAACCAACACGAATCACATTGAAATCCGCCACTTGTATTGATCTAGTTTTTACAAATCATAAATCATACGATATTTTAATTGAAGACTATGGGATTTCTGATCACAAAAGTGTCATTTGCAAATTCGAACACCCACCTAAAAATATTCCAAATAGTCTTGAGGCGCCTCTAATAATATATAAAAGAATTCATAATGTTCAAAACCAAATGTCATTTAAAAACGAGCTTGCTAATATAGACTGGAACCGGGTCATAACTTTTAATCATGATATAAACCAAAATTACAATGCCTTTGCGGAAGTTTTACAATCTATTCTAAATGCCACGATTCCCGTTAAACGATTAATCGTAAAAAAACATTTAAAAAAGACATGGTTAACACGAGGTCTTAGGATATCTTGTAAACATAAACGTTTGTTAAGAATACATTCTTCTAAAACAAATTGCCCTGTCCTTAAAGCACACTATAAGCAATATTCGAATGTTTAAAAAAAAGCAATTATTAAATCAAAAAAAAATATTTATGTGAACGAAATGAAAAAGTCTAAAAATAAAACTGCAACCATGTGGAAAATTATAAATAATTTAAGAAATAAGACTAAAGTAAGGAAAAATTTCAAATTGAAAATGTTGCCTCAAAATGTAACTACAGATGATCCTGAAATTATAGCTAATACATTTAATACTTTTTTTGCCTCAGTTTATGATTGCCAATACCAAGACACTACTGATTCCCCTCGCCGTACGCCTTGCGGCCGCCCATGTAATAGTCCACTTACTAAATCTTTTTATCTATACCCAGTCTCTGAGCTCGAGGTTTTTAAGATTATTCGAGGATTAAAAAACACTCACAGCACAGGAATTGATAACATTCCCTCGACTTTGGTTAGGTTGTGTGCCTCTGAGTTGGCAATACCATTATGCATGTTAATCAATCAGTCGTTTGATGAAGGGATATTTCCGCAACAGCTAAAAGTAACTATAATAAAACCTATACATAAAAAAGGTAACGCTCAGGACGCTAACAACTATCGACCCATAGCACTTTTGCCCACGCTCTCAAAAGTATTTGAAAAGTCCATGTGTAACCGAGTTTACAAATTCCTAGAAAAAAATCAAGTGCTCGATGACAAACAATACGGCTTTAGGAAAAATCGTTCGACTGCCCTTGCTCTTACCAACTACACACAACACATCTTGAATACTATAAACAACAAACGCCTTGCGGTCGGCTTGCTTTTAGATCTCACAAAAGCGTATGATAGAGTTTCACACACAATTATGCTAAAAAAATTATATGACTCGGGAATAAGGGGCATAGCACATGATTGGTTCAAATCTTACCTGGATAAAAGAACTCAACTTGTTCTTATTGAATACCTTAATCCGTCAAGAAATGAATTGTCATTAGTTAGCTCAGAAATTGTAGAAGTAAAGGGCTCAATCCCTCAAGGCAGTGTTTTAGGCTGCCTTCTCTTTTTATTATATATAAACGACCTTCCGAAGGAAATCGACACTAAGTGTACCTTGTTCGCCGATGACATTTCACTTCTCTTTGATTTTGATTACAATGACAATTTTAATGTAGTACTATTGCAAACCTTAGATAATATAAATAGTTGGATGCGTGACCATAATCTCATAATAAACACAAGTAAAACAAAATTAATTCAATTTTATCCCTATCAAAGAATTCCGTTGAAATTAGAACTCTCCTTAGATGGATCAAAAATTGAAGAAGTAAATAATTATAAACTCTTAGGCGTAACTTTAGATAGCAATTTGAATTGGAAGAATCATATTTTACAAATTAAAACCAAAATATCACAGTTCCTATATGGTCTCTTTACCCTCCGCAAAACAACTAACCTTTCAGCAGCACTATCTGCTTACTACGCTTTTGCACATTCTTGGTTGCGATATGGAATCGTAACGTGGGGCAACAGCACAGATGCGAATGATTTATTTGTGATGCAGAAAAAATGCATTCGTGTATTAGTGGGCATTCCAAATTGGGAATCCTGTAAGCCGTATTTTATACAACACAGTATATTGACTCTGCCATGTCTATACATTTTAGAATTAGGTATGTATGTACGAAACAATATGCATTTATTCACTAAGCTACCCAATAGGAGATTCAAATATAAACTTAAACTACCAGCAACAAAATTAGAATTATATCGTAAAAGCCCACATTTTGCTGCTGTAAAATATTACAACCATATCCCTGATTATATTAAAGCTGAAGAAAGGGAGACAGTATACGTGAACAAGTTGAAGTCATTCCTGACAAAAAAAGCTTATTATTCGGCCAAAGAATTTTTAGATGATAAAGACATCTAAATATACTTGAATGTAACAAATAATTTTACTTTTGTTTGTAGCTATGGAGTTTTCGTGTATAAACTTAGCTTAAGAACATGTTGCCATACCCTGCCAGGGTCCATGTGTACTATAATTATTTTTGTAACAACTAAAATTCATACCATGGTGCAATAAATGATATTATGATTATGATTATGATTATGAAAATAAACAGTATATTCATAATTGATAAAAATTTCTTCAGAATCGATTATTTGCATAAATATTAAATAACTGATATATCTTTTATTTTTCTCATAGGTGGTGTGAAAAGCAGTATGTTTCACACGGTATCAAAATATTTCGCCTTGGGCGTTAACGTTTGAATCCTTCATTACGCTCAGGATTCCACAATTGAATCCCGACCATAGGGAGGGATTCTAAAGTCGCTCCATTCACGATTTAATATACGCCCACGCCGGAAATATAACATTTTGATCCAATCTACTTTTGTTTCACAGCGCACCACCCCAAGGCGGTGGTGAGCGAGGGTCATCAGCCTCTCTCCGCTGGCCGGCGCTGTCAGCTGAACATGGGGGCTGGTATCGCTGCAGAGCATCCTGGCTGGACCAGGAGTACTCTTCCATTGGATATTACCTCAATGTGTTATGTGAGTATTTTAATATAAAAATTTGTTAAAATTGATGAGCGGTTAAGGGCTGATTTTTCAATCCTTAGTTAAAAGTATCTGGTATTTAAAATTATTACCATCCTCATCTCAGGTTATCAGACAAAAAAAGATAGAGCTAACATTTATTTGACAGATACCGTTAACCGGGGATTCAAAAATTTGTACTAAACAGAAAAAAAACATTTAAACAAATTGAAAACTAATGATTCAAGTTTTCTCACATGCGAAATTGATGATGCTGTATCATAAGATTCTCAACATTTTTCAAAAACAATTTGTTTTGATTTTCCAATACTAACGCCTGAAGTAACTCGGCGATAAAGTTTGCACAACTATCTTTAAAAAGATACTCCGCTTCATAGAGCGATACACTTACTCGATATCGATAGTAAAATGTTTCTCATCCTAGTTTCATTGCGACAGTCTTTTGTTTTGGTATGGATTTTCCGGGTTCTATTAATTATTGTGTACATACATATCGGTCTTTGGAAATATTATTTGTCTATTTTCAAAGACCGATATGTATGTAGGTACCTACTTATGTACAAACTGACCATTACTTCCCGTAGTAGATACTTTGGCGCTGTCAAATAATATATATAATGTCATACTGCTGATTTCATTTGGTCAGTCTTAAGCGTTAGGTGACCTGCTTGCAATCTGCCTTCCCCTTTCCCTATATACCGTGTTTTTATTGATTTCCGTTAAATTAAAGTCAAAAATAATCAATTTGTCTAAGAAACTAGTACCTTAACTCTTACTGTTATTGAGTTATGAAAAAAATAAGTTTAATGACTGAACAAGTGTATTGCAACCTTTATTACATCCTAATGAAACTTATTTTGACATGTGCCGTCAGTCACCTGAGATCTTATTCTTAAGGTTATCTCATACTTGCTATTTCAATTATTATGTATGAAAACGAAAAAAAAATATTTTTTTACGAATTAAACAAAAGCCGATATATTAGGCAACTTCTATTAATGTCCCAAATAACCTGTCCTATTTAACGGAATTCAATAAAAACACGGTGTATACCCAGCCACTCTACTGCTTTGGACTCAAGGTTAATATGAATTGATGATAGCAGCCCCGGACGAGTCGTCATCAGTGTCGTCTGCCGACCCTGAAGAGCAGAAACCTGAGGAAGGAGAAGAAGAAGAGGAAGTAGACCATCAGAAGGTCGACGTTCCGCTTGGAGGGAATGTGCAGCTGCATTGTCCCAAGGGTAACTATCCACTCATTTGCTTCATGTAGCTTTTGTTACATGTCATCGCTCTTATTTTACATAGACATAGAGTCTATCGCAAATTGTATACTATTACATCTAGCGTCAGACGTCGTATTGGCTCATGTTTTCTATCTCTTGTTATAGTGCTGTTAACTTTTATTTAGAAATGAACCTCCAGGTTTTTTTCTGTTCATGTTTTCGTACATTGTACTCTATCCTCATTTGTTTATGTGACTGTTTGCGTTCTTAATAAATAAATAAAAAATCAAAGCAAGTGAGTAGCTATGAAAACATATTGAAACTTCCTTTATATTTTCTTCGGTTACCACGAGGATTACTTATGAAATAAAACTACTGAATTACTTTGAGTGGCTTTAGGTTGTAGTACTTTCGAAACATTAAGTACAGATGTTGCTAGTTTAACAATACCATTGAATAAGTTCGCTGTGATTCACGGAAGGTCATCTGGTGATAACCAACAGATGACCAGAGTCTTTCCCATTTGATTTTTTCAATGGTAAGAGCTTATCTATTCTGTTAGTGTTACGACATTGTGGAATATTAAAGGGTAGTTCTATGCGATTATTCCGTCGCACCAATCAAGTCATTACCATTCCCGAATTATTGATGAACTGCGTATAAATAGTGGAGTCATTTTCGGTTATCTTGTAGCAGACGCATGTTTCTCTGCTATTCTGGCATAAAAGTCTCGTTTGCTATTATAAAACGGAAAATAAAGTGGCGATGGTAATGAACAATAAAAACGCGTAAAAAAATCGCATAGAAACGCCCAAAACTTGTTTGGAAAACACTCTATTTCCACTTTTATTATTAATAATATTGCTGCACTATTTAAGCAGTCCAATCGAATCGTGAGAATCGCACTTTAATTGATTGTGGAACAAAATAATATTACTTATTTTGTTGAATGTCTTTTTTTAGTAGTCACATTACCCTGAATAAAAATATTCTACCTAAGAAAAAAGACCCAGTTCACCACCTCGGACGTCGTTTAACTGGGTATTTGTGTCATTGGTATTTGACCTCTAGTATTTTAATTTACTCTGATTTAAACCTACACTAAGTCGCTGAAAACAGTAGTGAGTTGAACTAAACTGATTCAGGTTTTAAAAGTGGAGTATTTTTATATTTTATATTCATTTGCACAACGGAAGAAAACGACAGTAGCGTATATTAAAATGTCCATTCCAGGCAGTGTGGGGTGCTGGTGGCGACGTGTTCTCGGCAACGCGTCTGAAGGTGCGTGGGCACCAGCGGGCTCCCACCACGCCCACGGTGTGCTAGGTAAGTCTGCCTGCTTCTGTTTTTGTCGTCGGCAGAAGAATTTGCTGCCCCGGCGGCAAGAACTCGAGTTTAATCGCACTCACCACTGCACCATGCCCTGACTCTTCTCAACAGCACATTGGACAGTGACAGTAATCTGGATATAATCCACAGTACTGAAACTCAGTTTCTATTAGCTAGTAGCCGTTACCTGGAGGCTATCACAACCCCAAGCTCTGTACTTCAGTCATAGTGTAAAACACTGGTTCTAGAGTTATATAACTTATACCTAAAATAATACCCATGAACTCCTGTAAAATTAACATGTGTAGCATGTCTGTTAGTGTTAGTTTAAGGGAATATAAAATAAAATAAAATAAATCATGGTTAAAGTTGTAGTATGTCCTTTTTCAGGTTCCTATAAACCGCGCCTATTTACTCTAAAGAGATAATATCTTTATATCTTTCACATGAGAGAATAGTGTGTGACGCTTTTAGATTGCACTTTTTGAAAAATATGAGAATTTCTACTTTTGATCGAAAATCCATTTGAGCAAGATCTCGCATTAATCGACGCTTATCATAAACAACGCTGTATCTTAAGACACCTTGTCGTAATTTTAATTCTAACAATGAAGCACTAGAATTCCAATTTTATTGCAAGCGCGTACTAGTTTGAAACTGTTCATGATAGGCATCAATAAATATATTAAATATTGATGCCTTTATACTAGAGTCTAACGACGTAACGACATTGAATTTATTAGAATAAATTACTAGAAAAACTATAATTCTCTTTTTTTTGTACAGGGATCAAGGAAGCATTATATCAGGAGGGTGGAGAGTACCGCTGCGTTGGCGCACGCGGCTCTGATCTAGCGCGCCTGCGCGAACTAAAGAGAGTCACTCTGCGCGTCACAGGTAAGAAAACAATCTGAATCGAATTTTGATCAAAGTTTGGTACTAAGGCCTTAGGGTAAACGGAGAAAAACAAATGGAGAGAATATGTTTCCAGTGATTTCAGGGCAGTGATCAGTAATTAGTGATGTGCCGTTACCGTAATTTACGAGAATTTAGAGAATCTTGTGGTAACTTTCTCGGTAAGATTACCAATATCGGTAATTAATGAGAAAGTTGTCTAAATACACAAATTTTCATTATTATTTTCCCAGGATAGTATTTAGTTGACTAGCTATGACTTATGTAGAAATTTTCAAAAACATCCGTGGGCGGGAACTAGTTTATTACCAAAATTACGGTAAATTACGGGCGTAAATTACCGAAAATTCTCTCCGCGAAAGTTGTCAGGTAAAATTTCCTATAGAAAACTTAAATGTTTTCAATGATATTTTTAATTTTTTATCATCATCATCATCATCATCATATCAGCCGAAAGACGTCCACTGCTGAACATAGGCCTCCCCCAAAGATTGCCACAATGACCGGTCCTGCGCCACCCGCATCCAGCGGACTCCTGCGACCTTCACCAGGTCATCGGTCCACCTTGTGGGGGGCCTACCCACGCTACGCCTTCCGGTACGTGGCCGCCACTTAAGAACCTTCCCGCCCCAACGGCCATCGGTTCTAAGCGCAATGTGCCCCGCCCACTGCCACTTCAGTTTAGCGATTCGGAGAGCTATTTCGGCTACTTTATTTCTGCTGCGGATGGTCTCATTTTTAATCCGATCACGCAGAGAGACTCCTAGCATAGCCCTCTCCATAGCCCTTTGGGTGACTTTGAGCCTTCTTATGAGGCCCATTGTAAGCGGCCACGTTTCAGTACCGTATGTCATCACTGGCAACACACACTGATTAAAGACTTTCGTCTTCAAACACTGCGGAATATTGGACGAAAATATGTGTCGTAGCTTCCCGAACGCTACCCAACCGAGTCGGATTCGACGATTGACCTCTTTCTCGAAGTTGGACCTACCTAACTGAATAGTTTGCCCTAGGTATATATATTCGTCTACAACTTCGACTGTAAATTCTCCGATTATTACGGGAGTTGGTGCTACATTCGTAGCTACGTTGGTGCTACGTTGGAATTCGACATGATTTTCGTCTTATCCATGTTCATCCTAAGACCAACTCGCTCGGAGGTTTTACTGAGGTCAACGAGCATAGTACTTAAGTCCTCCAAGGTCTCAGCCAAGACTACTATATCGTCAGCGAATCGAAGGTGAGTGAGGTACTCGCCGTTTATGTTGATACCCAGCCTTCTCCAGTCCAGAGTCTTAAAGACATCCTCCAGTGCAGCGGTAAACAGCTTAGGGGAGATGACATCTCCTTGCCTAACTCCCCGCTGAAGCAGAATAGGCTTCGAGCTCTGGTCTTGGAGTCAGACTGACATTGTGGTGCTCTCGTATAAACACTTCAACACCTCGATATAGCGGTAGTCAACTTGGCACCGTTGGAGAGACTGTAGTACTGCCCAGGTTTCGATCGAATCGAAGGCTTTCTCGTAGTCCACAAACGCTAAACAGAGGGGCAGGTTATATTCTTCGGTCTTCTGTATAACCTGGCGAAGCGTATGGATGTAGTCTACGGTACTAAAGCCTCTTCGGAAACCGGCTTGTTCGGGAGGCTGGAAGTCATCAAGCCTGCGTGCAAGACGATTCGTAATGACTCTTGAAAACAGCTTATAGACATGGCTCAGAAGTGAGATGGGTCGGTAGTTCTTCAATAAAGCGTTGTCATTGTCACCTTTTTTGAAGAACAGTACCACCACACCTTTGTTCCATGCCTTTGGCGTTCTCCCTTCCAGTAAGACGGAATTGAACAACTTCTAAAGGGCCGTAAGGATCGGTTTACCACCCGCCTTCAGAAGCTCAGCTGTAATTCCGTCCTCCCCAGGCGCCTTGTTATTTTTGAGCTGTTCAAGAGCCATTCTAATCTCGCACAGGCTGATGTCCGGGATGTATTCTGTATAGTGTCGGGTCAGTCTAGCTCTGAGGTCTTCCGCTAGATCAACTTCGGGTCTGCTAGTTGACGTGTACAGCTGTCCATAAAAACCCTCTATCTCACTCAGCAGCTCAGATCTGGATGTGACGATTCTACCATCTTTAATTTGGCGAGCTGGCTTTGCCCAACAGACAGATCCCTTGCAAAAACTTTAGAGCCCTTGTTCCGCTCGATGGCTTCTTCTATACACTTGGTACGGAATTGGCGCATATCGCGTTTGAGGGACTTAGAGATCTGTCTGTTGAGCTGCCGTTATAAAGTCGCATCAACTGAAACTTCAAACTTCTGTCAAAAGCAAAAGTCAATCTTTTCAATGACAATTTTTTGAGGTTGGATCCGTTTTGCTAAACTACGTCCAAATAAAAAACTGGAATCTGTTCTACGTTAGGGGACACAATTATTTTCCCCACCATAACTACCTGAACCTAACAAAAGATACGGGCCAATCACGAAACATCCAAACTCAGGACAATGACATAGCCTAGCTTCTAATTAGATAGTATTTACAATCACCGCTAAACCCTTTAAATTTTACCTGCAAGTGCTACCTTAGATAACACGATGAGTAACAAAAGATCTTATGATTTACGAGAACAGTAACAAAATTACCACATAAATAGGTGCCTGAGCCAGATAACATTAAAATACTTATTTGAAAGTACCACGTGAATCGATAAAATAATTTAACATCATAACATGTTTAAGCAAAAAGGTGTGAAATAACTTTCGTTAAGAAAACAATAAGAAAAATAATAAAAAGTTTGAAAACACGATATTTGTAAACAAATTTTAAACATGACCAAACATTCTTAAGTGGTAAGTTACCGAGAAATTTCCGTAATTTACCGTAATTTCCATCAATGAGAATTACCGTAAATGCGTAATTTACCGACGGCACATCACTATCAGTAATTGCAAAAATGTTATAGTGTGAATAATTATTTTTCTATGGTACAGTATGGTAAGATATCGTTACGGTTTAGGTGCCAAAAATATATTTACACGACCTTAATGTCAAAGCAATAAAGACGTGTAAATATATTTTTGGCACATAAACCGTAATTATATCTTTAACGTCGACTGCACAAGAGAGACGGAAAATAATACCCATAGAGGTGGGCTGATGAGCTCCTAAGGTTTTCTATATAAAAAATATGATTTTATTTTCACGATCGAATGGTTGGCCTTAAGGTGAACTTATTGAGTATTATGACTATCTATTTGTCTTATAAAGCTTGTTCACGAAATAAAGTAGCCATCGTAAAATCAGTCTCTACTGTTACACAATAGTCCCATGTAGTTCTAACAGCCATGGGCCTGTAAATGGATTCTTCTGTTGTTTTATGTTTAAGAATCCAATATCCAAAAGCATTCGCTGAAAAGTTATCAAAATCAAAATAACTTCAGATAATGCTTAATGCAAAAGTTCAGGCCCAAAAAAGTGCGAACATCAGAGACGATTTCAACAATGTTAGACTTGAAATACTTAATAAAAATTATATGTAGACACGAGATTCACAGCTTATTACAGTATCGGTATTGTAGTTTAGTTAAGACCCATAGGGAAACTAAATGACCCAAAATGGTAAAATAAAAAGAAACACTACTTAAATTCAGAAGTTTAAATAAAAGTCCATAATTATGGAGAAATTGATATAAATATCAACCACAGCATCTGAGAAGATTAGGCAAAGAGCCCTTCTTTGTAATAACACCCATACAAAGGTATGATCTCATGCAAAAAAAAGAATTAAACAGCAATGGCTACTTTATTTCGTGAACAAGCCTTAGTATCTCGGGACTCCCAAGATACAAGGTCAAGTTATAATTTTCTTTAAATACCCACTAATAAAATGTTGAAACGTCAGGAGGCGCAACGGCCCGCGCCGTATCAGCAACAGCCGTCTCCGGAGGTTGGAGGCTGGAGTGCGGAGCTTGCGGCCGAGCGCTGCGAGGGCTGTGGTTGCTCCGAGGGCGGGCGGTGCCGGCGGCCCTGACGCCGGATCTGACGCCGCATTGCTGGAGGGCTGTGCTGCATGTTACTGACCCCGATGAGGTAACACTTTAAACACTGTTATACACTATATTCTTACAGCCGTATTCATAAAAAGTTAGAGGACTGTTGAAGGGTCCTTCAGAGACGGATGTCAAAAATAGTACATTGTGCATCAAGGGAGGTAAGTACGGAATTACTAACGAGAGTGTTAGAAGCCCGACGCCGTCAGGCGGAGGGCTTTTATGGCTCGAGTTAGTATTCCGCTTACCGACCGTGATGCATACAATGTTTTTCATCACACTTGCCGAAAAAAAAGTTTTAAGAAATAACATTATCAAATGATGTACTGACATTTCTATTACTCCCTAGGGAATTTCACTTTTCTATTACTCCCGCTACGCACGCAAGCAATGGCGCGCTTAGACAGCAAGTGTGATGAAAACGTTATTCATAAACGTCAAATAGCGCTAATCAGTCCCTCAACTGGTCATTATCTCATGCTCAAGTTACGAGCTCGTGCCTTCTTTATCTCCTCATTAAGCCTTATTTTACAAGATGGCGGCCATAATTTCAAACAGCTGTTTTTGACATGAGCGCAAGTCGAGAGGTTTTTACTCCGCGCCTGGCCGAAGGTTTGAGCTGATCAGCCGAGTTTTTCTTATTCTTGAATCACATGATTTTTTAACCGTCCGCAAGCTCCGCACTCCAGCCTCCAACAGCCGTCTCCGGAGGTTGGAGGCTGGAGTGCGGAGCTTGCGGCCGAGCGCTGCGAGTGCTGTGGTTGCTCCGAGGGCGGGCGGTGCCGGCGGCCCTGACGCCGGATCTGACGCAGCATTGCTGGAGGGCTGTGCTGCATGTTACTGACCCCGATGAGGTAGCACTTTAAACACTGTTATACACTATATTCTTACAGCCGTATTCATAAAAAGTTAGAGGACTGTTGAAGGGTCCTTCAGAGACGGATGTCAAAAATAGTACATTGTGCATCAAGGGAGGTAAGTACGGAATTACTAACGAGAGTGTTAGAAGCCCGACGCCGTCAGGCGGAGGGCTTTTATGGCTCGAGTTAGTATTCCGCTTACCGACAGTGATTCATACAATGTTTTTCATCACACTTGCCAGCAAAAAAATAAGTTTTAAGACATAATATTATTAAATGACGTACTGACATTTCCATTACTCCCTAGGGAATTTCACTTTTCTATTACTCCCGCACGCAAGCAATGGCGCGCTTAGACAGCAAGTGTGATGAAAACACTGTTATACACTATGTTCTTAGTCTGCTCTTTGTGTGTGAGCATTTCTCAAAGAGATTGTACATTTATTTGGACCACGCCACGTCGATATTGATACAAATTGGTTGGCTGGAAGACTCATTCAAAGATGCTGAGCAAGATAAGTAAATAAATTAATATCTTGGGATATCTTACACAAATCGACTTAGTCCCATGGTAAGCTCAATTAAAGCTTGTAATGTGGTACCAGGCGACGATATACAGTGTGGAAATTAAACTCAGGCCCTGGAGGAAAACTACTTTAAATCTTTAAGCTAGCTCATTTTACTTAAAGGAGACATTCCTTTATTTTTGAAAAGAAACAAATCTGCATTAAGAGATTTTTTAAACTTGCTTGCTTCGCCCGGGAATCGAACCAACTAAAATTAAAAAAAATAAACACTCTTCATTTTATTATACTAATCAGTAGTACTAATATTCAGGATAAAGTTTCTCTAACAAAAGTTTGGTCTTAAAAATAAAAATAATCGTTAAATCTAACATCAACTTTATTTTACTATCAATTTTGTATCGAAATTTTTTTTTTAATTTTAGCTGGTTCGAGTCGCAGACGAAGCAAGCAAGTTTAAAAAAATCTTTTAATGCAGATTTGTTCCTTTTCAAAAATAAAGGAATGTCTCCTTTAAGTAAAATGAGCTAGCTTAAGGATTTAAAGTAGTTTTCCTCCAGTGCCTGAGTTTAATTTCCACACTGTATACATATAATAGATAGATACAAATATAGATACTTAAATACATAGACAGCCATGACTAAGGAACAAATATTTGTGATAAATTACGCAAATAATGCCCTCGCCAGGATTTGAAGTCGGAACCTCCAGCTTCGTAGGAAGATCCACCATATTTCCCAAAAATGCTCATTATTTCCTTCTTGTGTGCTACGAATGTATTACAGTCTATTCTACTTCATACAATCCAAGCACCTTCACAGGATTTATTAAGTTACACTTTCGCCTTTGTTTGTAATGAAATAATTCTAGCGCTTGATCCACACACATGCCTGGGAAATTCCACGCAAGAGCGTAATGTAAGTGACCAATTTCTAGCGTGTTTACTTATTAATTGCGCAAATTTTACTGTTATTATATCTAGATATGAAAATGATAGTTGAGTAGATACAGTGAAACACTTAAACTTGGACTATAAGTAAATAAACAGACGATAAAATGGTCACTTTCATTACAGTTACATGGATAAACCCGTCTTCATAATATAGTTTGTAATATTATCAAGAGATGGAGCGGTTTTGATGATGGAACTGGAAGATTGTCACAGGATGTACAGGGAAGAAATCTGCTCTAAAACGATGCAATCCCATGGAGATCTAACTTGATATCTTATTCCTGAAAGTAGTCGATGAAACGACTAAAGACAAAATGGTCATAAATATAATGTAAGTAGGTAAATTTCCACTTATTGAACAATGAGGATCTTGTTTGCGCATGAATATAGCGACAGTATCTTGCAGCGACATAAAACTGTCTGGACCCTCTTTTATCAATAAAGTCTATCTTGTAGCGACAAATTGCACCAATCCTGTGCTGCCATCAAAAATGGTAAAAATTTGCCGGATGCCGGTATTTTGTCTTTACAAAAGAACGGTTATTTTTTCGTTCTTCAGCTTATAAAGTCTAATTTAATTGAATAATTAAAAAATACTTAATTATATCAAATATGTACATAAAGAGTATTTCGAAGTTTTTCTAAAATACCTGTACCGGTCCCAGTTTCGGTCAAACCATCAAAACTTTTGTCTCCAAGATGGTTGGAAATCATAATTTTTGGTTTTCACGGGATACCTAAACCTACCATTGTCCGCAGGTATGGTGCATCGCCGGCGGCACGGGCGGCGGCGCCGTGGCAGTGTTCCCCCCGCGCGCGCCCGCCCCCGCGCGGCAGACCGTCCGTGCGCTCCACGGGGCTTCTGCCGTCTACCAGGGCTCCGTCACTTTACTCGCCATCGCTGTAGCGTTCTTGGTTAAGGATAAGAACATTCTAGATTGAAAGAGAGCAATGATGGTTCAAATGCATGTTGATCTAAGTGCTGGAAAATTCTGGATTGAATTTTTAATAAAATCTGATCATTGTCAGCTGATTGAAGAAGCTGCAGGAGAGAAGTTTCTGGATTAAGTTTTGATAGACATTGAAGATGAAGTAGCTCAGCAGTAATGTAATGGTTGGTCGCATTGAAGACATCTGCAAAACTAGTAGCTAGCTAGAGATATTTGCGATTTCGAATCAGCCCATCCAAGGGCTTTTATAGTCTCAAGGCTTTGTTACTTTAATGTCATCGCTGTAGTTTTCCTGGTTAAGCATTAAAATATTCTAGATTGAAAAAGAGCAATGATGGTTCAAATGCATGATGATCAAAATATCTTTGTTCGAAGAGCTGGAAAATTCTGGATTAAATTTCTAACAAGATCTGATGAGCTAGTTGAAGACGCTGCAAGAGAGAAGTTTCTGGATTAAGTAGTCCAAGGGTTCATCCAAGGGCTTTTATAGTCTCAAGGCTTTGTTACTTTAATGTCATCGCTGTAGCTTTCCTGGTTAAGCATTAGAATATTCTAGAAGCGCAATGATCGTTCAAGTGCAATGATCGTTCAAGTCCGCGCGCTCCACGGCGCTTCTGTCGTCTACCAGGGCTCCGTCACTTTACTGGCCATCGCTGTAGCTCTACTGGTTAAGCATTAGAACATTCTAGATTGTTCTTATTTGGTTATCTTTGTTCAAAGTGCTCGAAAATTTTAGATTGAATTTTTAATAAGATCTGATGAGCTGCATGTTGTTCAAATGCATGATGATCAAAATATCTATGTTCTAAGTGCTCGAAAATTCTGGATTAAATTTCTAATAAGATCTGATGAGCTGGTTGAAGAAGCTGCAATTGATAAACATTGAAAATGAATTGAAATTGGAATTGTAGCTCAGCGGTTATGTAATGTTTGATCGCATTGAAGACATTAGTAGCTAGCTAGAGATGTTTGCGATTTTGAATCAGCCCGTCCAAGGGCTTTTATAGTCTCAAAGCTCCGTCACTTTACTCGCCATCGCTGTAGCTCTGCTGGTCAAGCATTAGAACATTCTAGAAGAGCAATAATCGTTTAAGTGCATGATGATCAAAATATCTTTGTTCTAAGAGCTGGAAAATTCTGGATTAAATTTCTAATAACATCTGATCATTATAGCTGATTGAAGAAGCTGCAAGAGAGAAGTTTCTGGATTAAGTAGTCCAAGGGTTCGTCCAAGGGCTTTTATAGTCTCAAGGCTCCGTCACTTTACTCGCCATCGCTATAGCCCTGCTGGTTAAGCATTAGAATTCTAAAAGAGCAATGATCGTTCAAGTGCAATGATCGTTCAAATCCGCGCGCTCCACGGCGCTTCTGTCGTCTACCAGGGCTCCGTCACTTTACTCGCCATCGCTGTAGCCCTGCTGGTTAACCATTAGAACATTCTAGATTGAAAAAGAGCAATGGTGGTTCTTGTTTGATTATCTTTGTTTAAAGTGCTCGAAAATTCTGGAATGAGTTTCTATTAAGATCTGATGAGCTAGTTGAAGACGCTGCAAGAGAGAAGTTTCTGGATTAAGTAGTTCAAGGGTTCGTCCAAGGGCTTTTATAGTCTCAAGGCTCTGTCACTTTACTGTCATCGCTGTAGCTCTGCTGGTTAAGCATTAGAACATTCTAGAAGAGCAATGATCGTTCAAGTGCAATGATCGTTCAAGTCCGCGCGCTCCACGGCGCTTCTGTCGTCTACCAGGGCTCCGTCACTTTAGTCGCCATCGCTGTAGCTCTGCTGGTTAAGGATTAGAACATTCTGGAAGAGCAATGATGGTTCAATGCATGGTGATCTAAGTGCTGGAAAATTCTGGATTAAATTTCTAATAAGATCTGATGAGCTGGTTGAAGAAGCTGCAGGAGAGAAGTTTCTGGATTAAGTTTTGATAAACATTGAAGGTGAATTGAAATTGTTTGTAGCTCTGCAGTAATGGTAGGTCGCATTGAAGATATCTGCAAAACTAGTAGCTAGCTAGAGATGTTTGCGATTTCGAATCAGCCCGTCCAAGTGAGGCTTTTGTAGTCTCAAGGTTTTGTTACTTTACTGTCATCGTTGTAGCTTTCCTGGTTAAGCATAAGAACATTCTGGATTGAAAAAGAGCAATGATGGTTCAAATGCATGATGATCAAAATATCTTTGTTCTAAGTGCTGGAAAATTCTGGATTAAATTTCTAATAAGATCTGATCATTATAGCTGATTGAAGAAGCTGCAAGAGAGAAGTTTCTGGATTAAGTAGTCCAAGGGTTCGTACAAGGGCTTTTATAGTCTCAAGGCTCTGTCACTTTACTTGCCATCGCTGTAGCGTTCCTGGTTAAGCATTAGAACATTCTAGAAGAGCAATGATCGTTCAAGTCCGCGCGCTCCACGGCGCTTCTGTCGTCTACCAGGGCTCCGTCACTTTACTCGCCATCGCTGTAGCGTTCCTGGTTAAGCATTAGAACATTCTAGATTGAAAAAGATGCATGATGATCAAAATGTCTTTGTTCAAAGTGCTGGAAAATTCTGGATAAAATTTCTAACAAGATCTGATGAGCTAGTTGAAGACGCTGCAAGAGAGAAGTTTCTGGATTAAGTAGTCCAAGGGTTCGACAAGGGCTTTTGTAGTCTCAAGGCTCCGTCACTTTACTCGCCATCGCTGTAGCTCTGCTGGTTAAGCATTTGAAAATTCTAGAAGAGTAAATGCATGATGATCAAAATATCTTTGTTCTAAGAGCTGGAAAATTCTGGAATGAATTTCTAATAAGATCTGATCATTATAGCTGATTGAAGATGCTGCAAGAGAGAAGTTTCTGGATTAAGTAGTCCAAGGGTTCGTCCAAGGGCTTTTAGAGTCTCAAGGCTCCGTCACTTTACTCGCCATCGCTGTAGCTCTGCTGGTTAACCATTAGAACATTCTAGAAGAGCAATGATCGTTCAAGTGCATGATGATCAAAATATCTTTGTTCTAAGTGCTCGAAAATTCTGGATTAAATTAAGGATTAGAACATTCTAGAAGAGCAATGATCGTTCAAGTCCGCGCGCTCCACGGCGCTTCTGTCGTCTTTCAGGGCTCCGTCACTTTACTCGCCATCGCTGTAGCCCTGCTGGTTAACCATTAGAACATTCTAGAAGAGCAATGATCGTTCAAGTGCAATGATCGTTCAAGTCCGCGCGCTCCACGGCGCTTCTGTCGTCTACCAGGGCTCCGTCACTTTACTCGCCATCGCTGTAGCGTTCCTGGTTAAGCATTAGAAGATTCTAGAAGAGCAATGATGGTTCAAATGCATGATGATCAAAATATCTAAGAGCTGGAAAATTCTGGATTAAATTTCTAATAAGATCTGATCATTATAGCTGATTGAAGAAGCTGCAAGAGAGAAGTTTCTGGATTAAGTAGTCCAAGGGTTCGTTCAAGGGCTTTTAGAGTCTCAAGGCTCCGTCACTTTACTCGCCATCGCTGTAGCTCTCCTGGTCAAGCATTAGGACATTCTAGAAGAGCAATAATCGTTTAAGTGCATGATGATCAAAATATCTTTGTTCTAAGAGCTGGAAAATTCTGGATTAAATTTCTAATAAGATCTGATCATTATAGCTGATTGAAGAAGCTGCAAGAGAGAAGTTTCTGGATTAAGTAGTCCAAGGGTTCGTCCAAGGGCTTTTATACTCTCAAGGCTCTGTCACTTTACTGTCATCGCTGTAGCTTTCCTGGTTAAGCATTAGAACATTCTAGAAGAGCAATGATCGTTCAAGTCCGCGCGCTCCACGGCGCTTCTGTCGTCTACCAGGGCTCCGTCACTTTACTCGCCATCGCTGTAGCTTTCCTGGTTAAGCATTAGAACATTCTAGAAGAGCAATGATGGTTCAAGTGCACGATGATCAAAATATCTTGTGATGGAAAATTCTGAATTGAACTTCTAATAAGATCTGATGAGCTGGTTGAAGAAGCTGCAAGAGAGAAGTTTCTGGATTAAGTTTTGATAAACATTGAAGATGAATTGAAATTGTTTGTAGCTCAGTAATGTAATGGTTGGTCGCATTGAAGATATCTGCAAAACTAGTAGCTAGCTAGAGATGTTTGCGATTTCGAATCAGCCCGTCCAAGGGATTTTATAGTCTCAAGGCTCTGTCACTTAACTGTCATCGCTGTAGCTTTCCTGGTTAAGCATTAGAACATTCTAGAAGATCAGATCATTGTAGCTGGATGAAGAAGCTGCAAGAGAGAAGATTCTGGATTAAGTTTTGATGAGCATTGAAGATGAATTGAAATTGTTTGTAGCTCAGCAGTAATGTAATGGTTGGTAGCATTGAAGACATCTGCAAAACTAGTAGCGATTTCGAACCAGCCCGTCCAAGTAAGGCTTTTATAGTCTCAAGGCTCTGTCACTTTACTCGCTATCGCTGTAGCTTTCCTGGTTAAGCATTAGAACATTCTGGATTGAAAAAGAGTAATGATGGTTCAAATGCATGATGATCAAAATATCTTTGTTTTAAGTGCTCAAAAATACTGGATTGAATTTTTAATAAGATCTGATGAGCTGATTGAAGAAGCTGCAAGAGAGAAGTTTCTGGATTAAGTAGTCCAAGGGTTCATCCAAGGGCTTTTATAGTCTCAAGGCTCCGTCACTTTACTCGCCATCGCTGTAGCCCTGCTGGTTAACCATTAGAATTCTAGAAGAGCAATGATCGTTCAAGTGAATGATGATCAAAATATCTTTGTTCTAAGTGCTGGAAAATTCTCTTAAATTTCTAATAAGATCTGATGAGCTGATTGAAGGAGCTGCAAGAGAGAAGTTTCTAGATCAAGTTTTGATAAACATTGAAGATGAATTGAAATTGTTTGTAGCTCAGTAATGTAATGGTTGGTCGCATTGAAGACATCTGCAAAACTTTAGTAGCTAGAGAAGTTTGCGATTTTGAATCAGCCCGTCCAAGGGCTTTTATAGTCCCAAGGCTCTGTCACTTTACTGTCATCGCTGTAGCTTTCCTGGTTAAGCATTAGAATATTCTAGAAGAGCAATGATCGTTCAAGTGCAATGATCGTTCAAGTCCGCGCGCTCCACGGCGCTTCTGTCGTCTACCAGGGCTCCGTCACTTTACTCGCCATCGCTGTAGCCCTGCTGGTTAAGGATTAGAACATTCTAGAAGAGCAATGATCGTTCAAGTGCATGATGATCAAAATATCCTTGTTCTAAGTGCTGGAAAATTCTCTTAAATTTCTAATAAGATCTGATGAGCTGATTGAAGAAGCTGCAAGAGAGAAGTTTCTGGATTAAGTAGTCTAAGGGTTCGTTCAAGGGCTTTTATAGTCTCAAGGCTCCGTCACTTTACTCGCCATCGCTGTAGCTCTGCTGGTTAAACATTAGAACATTCTAGAAGAGCAATGATGGTTCAAATGAATGGTGATCTAAGTGCTGGAAAATTCTCTTAAATTTCTAAAAAGATCTGATGAGCTGATTGAAGAAGATGCAGGAGAGAAGTTTCTGGATTAGGTAAACATTGAAAATGAATTGAAATTGTTTGTAGCTCGGCAGTAATGGTAGGTCGCATTGAAGACATCTGCAAAACTAGTAGCTAGCTAAAGATATTTGCGATTTAGAATCAGTCCGTCCAAGTAAGGCTTTCATAGTCTCAAGGCTCTGTCACTTTACTCGCCATCGCTGTAGCGTTCCTGGTTAAGCATTAGAACATTCTAGAAGAGCAATGATGGTTCAAGTGCATGATGATCAAAATATCTTTGTTCTAAGAGCTGGAAAATTCTGGATTAAATTTCTAATAAGATCTGATCATTATAGCTGATTGAAGAAGCTGCAAGAGAGAAGTTTCTGGATTAAGTAGTCCAAGGGTCGTCCAAGGGCTTTTATAGTATCAAGACTCTGTCACTTTACTGTCATCGCTGTAGCGTTCCTGGTTAAGCATTAGAACATTCTAGAAGAGCAATGATCGTTCAAGTGCAATGATCGTTCAAGTCCGCGCGCTCCACGGCGCTTCTGTCGTCTACCAGGGCTCCGTCACTTTACTGGCCATCGCTGTAGCCCTGCTGGTTAAGGATTAAAACATTCTAGATTGAAAAAGAGCAATGATGGTTCTTATTTGGTTATCTTTGTTCAAAGTGCTCGAAAATTCTGGATTGAATTTCTAATAAGATCTGATGAGCTGGTTGAAGAAGCTGCAAGAGAGAAGTTTCTGGATTAAGTAGTCCAAGGGTTCGTCAAAGGGCTTTTAGAGTCTCAAGGCTCTGTCACTTTACTCGCCATCGCTGTAGCTCTGCTGGTTAAACATTAGAACATTCTAGAAGAGCAATGATCGTTCAAGTGCAATGATCGTTCAAGTCCGCGCGCTCCACGGCGCTTCTGTCGTCTACCAGGGCTCCGTCACTTTACTCGCCATCGCTGTAGCCCTGCTGGTTAACCATTAGAACATTCTAGAAGAGCAATGATGATTCAAGTGCATGATGATCAAAATATCTTTGTTCTAAGTGCTGGAATATTCTGGATAAAATTTCTAACAAGATCTGATGAGCTAGTTGAAGACGCTGCAAGAGAGAAGTTTCTGGATTAAGTAGTCCAAGGGTTCGTCCAAGGGCTTTTAGAGTCTCAAGGCTGTCACTTTACTCGCCATCGCTGTAGCTCTGCTGGTTAACCATTAGAACATTCTAGAAGAGCAATGATGATTCAAGTGCATGATGATCAAAATATCTTTGTTCTAAGTGCTGGAATATTCTGGATAAAATTTCTAACAAGATCTGATGAGCTAGTTGAAGACGCTGCAAGAGAGAAGTTTCTGGATTAAGTAGTCCAAGGGTTCGTCCAAGGGCTTTTAGAGTCTCAAGGCTGTCACTTTACTCGCCATCGCTGTAGCTCTGCTGGTTAAACATTAGAACATTCTAGAAGAGCAATGATGGTTCAAGTGCATGATGATCAAAATATCTTTGCTCTAAGAGCTGGAAATTTCTGGATTAAATTTCTAATAAGATCTGATGAGCTGATTGAAGAAGCTGCAAGAGAGAAGTTTCTGGATTAAGTAGTCCAAGGGTTCGTCCAAGGGCTTTTATAGTCTCAAGGCTCTGTCACTTTACTCGCCATCGCTGTAGCTCTGCTGGTTAACCATTAGAACATTCTAGAAGAGCAATGATGGTTCAAGTGCAATGATCGTTCAAGTCCGCGCGCTCCACGGCGCTTCTGTCGTCTACCAGGGCTCCGTCACTTTACTCGCCATCGCTGTAGCCCTGCTGGTTAACCATTAGAACATTCTAGAAGAGCAATGATCGTTCAAGTGCAATGATCGTTCAAGTCCGCGCGCTTCACGGCGCTTCTGTCGTCTACCAGGGCTCCGTCACTTTACTGGCCATCGCTGTAGCTCTGCTGGTTAAGCATTAGAACATTCTAGAAGAGCAATGATGGTTCAATGCATGGTGATCTAAGTGCTGGAAAATTCTGGATTAAATTTCTAATAAGATCTGATGAGCTGGTTGAAGAAGCTGCAGGAGAGAAGTTTCTGGATTAAGTTTTGATAAACATTGAAGGTGAATTGAAATTGTTTGTAGCTCTGCAGTAATGGTTGATCGCATTGAAGACATTTGCAAAACTAGTAGCTAGCTAGAGATGTTTGCGATTTCGAATTAGCCCGTCCAAGGGCTTTTATAGTCTCAAGGCTCTGTTACTTTACTGTCATCGCTGTAGCTTTCCTGGTTAAGCATTAGAAAATTCTAGAAGAGCAATGATGGTTCAAGTGCATGATGATCAAAATATCTATGTTCTAAGTGCTGGAAAATTCTGGATTGAATTTCTAATAAGATCTGATGAGCTGATTGAAGAAGCTGCAAGAGAGAAGTTTCTGGATTAAGTTTTGATAAACATTGAAGACGAATTGAAATTGTTTGTAGCTCAGTAATGTAATGGTTGATCGCATTGAAGACATTTGCAAAACTAGTAGCTAGCTAGAGATGTTTGCGATTTCGAATTAGCCCGTCCAAGGGCTTTCATAGTCTCAAGGCTCTGTTACTTTACTGTCATCGCTGTAGCTTTCCTGGTTAAGCATTAGAAAATTCTAGAAGAGCAATGATGGTTCAAGTGCATGATGATCAAAATATCTATGTTCTAAGTGCTGGAAAATTCTGGATTGAATTTCTAATAAGATCTGATGAGCTGATTGAAGAAGCTGCAAGAGAGAAGTTTCTGGATTAAGTTTTGATAAACATTGAAGACGAATTGAAATTGTTTGTAGCTCAGTAATGTAATGGTTGGTTGCATTGAAGACATCTGCAAAACTTTAGTAGCTAGAGAAGTTTGCGATTTCGAATCAGCCCGTCCAAGGGCTTTTATAGTCTCAAGGCTCTGTTACTTTACTGTCATCGCTGTAGCTTTCTTGGTTAAGCATAAGAACATTCTGGATTGAAAAAGAGTAATGATGGTTCAGATGAATGATGATCATAGAAGGTTCTGTATTGAAAATAAGTTATGATGTTTCAGATGAATGATAATCGAATTTTCTGGTTATGTGCTAGAAGATTATGGATTCAATTTTGAATTAGAAGACCTGAACTATCATTGCATTGAGAAAGCTGCAAGAGAAATGCTTCTGGATTAAATTTTCATAAACATTGAAGATACATGAAAACTTTGTATAGCTCGACAATAATGTTTGGTCGCACTGAATCTAAAGATGAAACATTGAACAATGATCTCATAATTGGTTGCATTGAGGAAATCTGTGGAAAGGAAAGTGCGTGAGTTTAGTAGCCAGAGAAGTTTTCGATTTAGAGTCAGACCGCGTCAAGCAAAGGGCCTCTATGGTATATCAAGGCTCCGTCACTTTATGCTATTGCATAAATACTCAAAGATACAGCACTGTAAAAAGAAAAAAAGAGGGATCTGAAATCTGAACTGTAGCGTCATTGGTTAAAAGTCTTCACACTTTATAATAACTACGCTAAATATTAAAATTTAAGCCCTATGTCATATATGCCAAGTTAAATTAAAAAAATATATATATTAAAGTAGAATATGACAAATGGTCGTACATTAAAAGTCAACCCCGACACGACATTGACCACTCGTTGGCCTCGCGGCTACTATGCGTTTGCGACTAACGTGTACAGTCAACCAATAGGAACCCTAGGCCACTCAGGAACCATGTCAAAGTAACGTTATCAATCAGATTGTAAGACATTTCAAACGGCTTTTCATTTTGACATGGTTCTAGAGTGGCCTAGGGTTCCAATTGGTCGAGTGTACGTATCGAGCAACCATTTGCATTGCCCACTCGTTCACGCCGGGTCGTTTATTAGTGACCATTGGGTGGATCAACCAGTTAACTCATCGAAAGTGTGAGTAGAGTTGCTGCCGCGTCGACGTGGAGTTGTTATAATGTGCGAAGACCTTAAACAGTTGAAAAAAATACGAGACAGAAAAGTCTGGATTAGACCTTTAATAACAAGAACAATGATCTGAACTGTAGTATTACTACTGTAATGTTGCTGTAAGTACTTTTATAAGATCTGATCAGTATTTATAGTGACCTAACTAGTAGTAACTAATAATGACTAATGAGAAATGATTTTATCATAAATTACTAAAGAAGTTAGTATTGATGAAGTATTACTGAAATAACAAGTTAAGTTAAAAACGAACATTGAAGTTGAAGTGTGAAAGACAAAAGATCAGTGTAGTGAACAGAAGTGAAAGTGTAAATAAGTGCTAGGACTACACCCAGTGACAGTCTTAAACTATCTGAATACTTAAAAGTTGGCAAAGATTGCAGTTGAAGTTTTGTAACTTAGTTTACTGATCCAGAGCGAATTTATAGTTGTGCCAACAAAATGTCACGGTTCAGGATTAGTTGTTAGATATATCAGAGCGGCCACGGTTTAAAAGTATCTGAACATGCAACTTAAAGTCATGTCAAAAGAGGCTGCTCTGATATGTTGGTGACTATTTAGACAAGTTCATTCCGAAAGCAATACTCAGTGGATGGAATCTAACCTTATTCATAAACAGTTCCTAACTTAGCCAGCCGCTAAGTATTTGTCCGTTCCCGTCTTATAGGGATCAAAATTCTTTTCGTTGTCTTATTTTGTGTCCCTAATAAACGTGACGCAGTGGTGATTTTTGTATGAGATGATGTTTTGTTTTCAGTTTCTGATGTATAGATTAAAATCCATCGTGAAAATGAAATACCAGCACACCGGTTTTTTAAAGAAAGAGCAACAGAAAGCGTGACAGAGTGGTATCAAGCAAAACAACGAAAAGATTTTTCACCTATAGATCTATTGATAATACCGAAAAGGACAAACGATACTTAGCGGCTTGCTAAGTAAGGAGAGGTTTACGAATACGGTAAGAGTAGGGTAAGACTGCGCAAATGTTGCGAATATTGTTGTAGACTTGAAAAGTTTATTGTGCTCCCTTTCTGGAGTGTTCTCCCTCTCTCGGGTGTAGATACTTCCTCCCGCTTACTCTTTTTGTAGCCAATGAGGTAACGGAGCTCTCACAATCGGAATAAAGTTAGCTATGGAGTCGATATTAGCATTAAATATTCAATTATACTCATACTCATATTCATTAACAAGATTCACCCAAAAGACTTCTTTCAACTTTAAAAAGATGTACTTATGTGTCAGTGCAAATGGGAAGGACATTGTCAAGGTAATTGACTTTATTAAATAACGCATAAGGTTTATATTAAGAGTCATGACAACCTTTCCGTGTGCACTGACACATACTTTATTAACAACATTTTTTTTTTCGGTTACCGCAATATACCCGTATTGTATCGGGTAAGTATATTAATTAAGTACTTACATCCCGACGTTTCGAACACTACATGGTTCGTGGTTTATATGTGACACAAACAAATATTATTAATACCGTGCGTTTTCACAACTAGCCGTGAAAACTTATTGGCTTCCATTCATTTTCTCCACTTTTTTATTTCTGCATAACAACGAAGACAGACAAAAATAATTTCTAATTTAAATATAAAGCAGAAAGCATGTAAAAGTTGTAATCCAGATGTTTACAAATTCATTTTGGGTCAAATTATTAATGAGTATGAGTATTATTTGCAATTTAATCGTAACATCGACTCTACACATTGCTTTAGCCTCAGTGAAAACTCCGATGTCTGATGAGGCTGTTAACGTAGATGCGTTTGCAATCGTGTCTTCAACGCACTCTGGGGCCCAATCGCGAACTTCGAAATCGAATTTCGAGGGTTGGTCCCTGTCACTCTAAGGACTCCTTCGTAGGAGTGACAGAGATAAATGCTGAATTGTTTTGGAAGTTCGCGGTTTTAGGCCTGACTATCCGTATCGTAGTTGTTCGTATCCAGGGCAGCGCCCTCTATCGTACGGGACACGTCCCTTTAGTCTTCGTAGGTCTATATGTAACTTCGTTATACTTAGCTATCTCTATACGCCGTAATTTCGTTATAAGGCATCCCTTCCCTTTTCTAACTATAAGCTTTCTTTAAATGGGTATTTTGAAAAACAGGAAAACGTGCCAAATTGTTGATATTTTAAAATAGATTTTTCTTATAATTGATGAATGTGGAAGTAAAGTAATTTAGTGGTATATAAACGGTGAGTAATGTATTGTAACACCAATCGAAATGAATTAGAATTTATTGTAAGTTGGAGTAAGCGTTGTGCTGGCGGACGCTTAGTGGCCTCGTGGGTCCGCTTGAGGTTTTTCCCGGCCTCACCCGACCTTTGTTTGGTCTCGACCGGTCTTAATTTGGTCTTGTCCGGTCTTAGTTTGGTCTCGACTGGTCTTAACTTGGCTCGACCGGTCTTAACTTGATCTCGACCGGTCTTAACTTGGTCTCGACCAGTCTTAACTTGGTCTCGACCGGTCTTAACTTGGTCTTGACCGGTCTTAACTAGGTCTTATCTGGAATTTGTAGGCCTCGAGCGGACCCAGTTGCCTAGCGCGACTAGCTAGCACACCGCTATATATTTTATATAGATGTCAAATTCGTAAAATTAACGTTTAAAACATTATGTATCATAGCTGAATCTAAATCATGTAAATTTCGATGTCAATTTTAGTGCCCGTGTAACTCGGGCTGTTTTGTATGGACAAAAGTTTGCTACCACAATTTTTGCAACTAATAACACTAGTGTAAAATAAATGTGAAGAGGTTAAATTTTTATCAAATGTTTGTTGATGTTAATCTTTGTTTATTCCGGCGGGGCGGTTTATGCGTTTAAACGCGTTTTCACGCGCGATTAGTCGCAAGCGATTGCGACTAGTCGCGTTTAGTTTAGTTGTAGGTAGTGAGATGTATTTTTGTACCGTTATGAGCCGTCAATTGTACGCTGATTTGAAATTGTATAATGAAACGATGTACAACGTTTGGTTACGTACCTGAGTCGAAAACGAACTGTTCCGTCCATCGGATTTCGAAGTAGATTAAGAGCTATTAGTCCCTCTCCCGCGCTCTGCGCCCTTCTTTGTGACTTTGGCCTTCACGTAGGATCAAAAAAACACTTTTCTGAAACTACTAAACCTAATAGATGTAATTTAATGACCTATAGTCTAAAAGTGGATTTAGACCAAACGAATTCTATCCCCTACTCTATGAGATTCGTTCATTACACAAAACGTGATTTCGTAGAGTGGGGGATAAAATGAGCATTCTCTTCTTTGGCCTAAATCCACCTTAAGCAGGCCCCTGTTTCGCCATGGTGACAGGAATATTTCGTGGTTTTGTTTTCAATGTTCAGCTTTTTAAAGGGCATTGACATTAAAGTTTTGAAAACTTGATACAAACCAAAATTGTAAGTTATTTGTACACATTATTCCAAAAACCTCTTAAAATTTGCAAAAATAACTTCAAAATTCGTCAAATTTTGCCTAGTTTCAGTACTTTGGGAAAAATAGCTGCGAAAATACTGAAATTGTGTTTCTATTTACGCTGTTGGAATTTTGCTTATTTTTGAAATAATGTATGTTAAAAAATTATTGTTGTCATAACAGTATAGAACCAGTAGTAGTTTTGTTCTGTCTTGGTAGTGTCAGACGATTCGAAAATGCTTATTAATAAGCTTACTTGAATAAAGAATAGTTTGGTTTGACTTGACTTGAATACTATCAAACAGTTTATTATATTAGAAAGTAACTTTTTCAGATTTGTGTGGGGTTTTCAAAACTTGAAAGCTAATGCCTGAAGATGTTAATTTAAAAAGCCGAAAATGTAAACAAAATTCTGCTTTGACTATGGGCCATTGAATTATGACTGGTCATCATTGTAGTTCCAGAAACGTATTTTTTTAATCCATTCTAGCCTTCAGTAGGCCTACCACGTACTGAAAATTGAAGCATCCGTCTTTGTCCTACTAATGACGACTTTGTTAGAGTGACAGAGTCAAATGCTCGTTTACAAAGTTCGCGGTAAGTAGAAACTATCCTTTAGTAACTTCACTAGTCGGTGCCTGACTGCAAGCAAGTTTCTTAGTGTATCTTTTACGTAAAATTTTTGGAAATCACAGAAAAGAGCAAACGAAAAAACTATATCTTAGGTCTCTCCACGATCTACTAAGCTATGGATTATTGCCTATAAACAAAAGATACGCACTCCCGTCTAAAAAAAGAGACACGGCGATACTCGCCCGGCGGTGATAGCTGATAGACGAGATTTACCGTGTCTCTTTTATTCACACAGGACTGCGTATCTTTGGTTCATGTTTATAGCCGATAGTTAGTCGTGGTGAGACCAGTGCTTAGATAGAAGGTTACATGCTAATCAGATAAATGTTTTATATAAAGATACACGCTTGCAAGCGTCAGCCCATCTCACAGCCTCCCCGCCCCGCTGGAACCGCCCGACACCAATCGATACAACTTACAACTTCGAGCAAGTTAACTCTTTTATCCGCAGCGGGATAAAATCAATGTTTTCCAACGCGTATACGAGCTATTTATACAAAGTAACAACATTTTACATTAAAATATGAGATGTTATATAGGGTGGAACGGAACTACGATCCTTCCCGCTTGGGACTGTCTACCAACTATTACGATGAACTTTCAGTATGGGACAAAACATCAAAAACGTACATGTAAGGTACCTATCACTTGCTTTGTATGAGGGCGTAAATTTTTTTACACCTTAATTTGGCAAATTTCGTAAAAATCGTGCTTTCTAGCCTCCTCGCCATTGTATAGAGCGGAAAATTCTGTCTCAAAAAAAACTAAAAGTAGGTCGAAAACTATGTTCATTGTGACATACATTGCCAAATTAAGGGTTAAAGATATTTCGATGTTGGTACAGTCAAGTGCAAAAATAAGTATTGAAAGAATCCCCTCATAAATAATTATGTTACGACGTTCTTATTACGCAGAATTAGAGTGTACTGGGACATATTTTTGAACATTTTTGTGTACACCTTATTTGATCTTTGATTGCACTATACTGAAACTTCATCGTAATGGTTGGTCGACTCGGTCGGTGGCGGGAAAGATCATCGTACCCTGTATACCAAATAAAAAGTACCAATGTTTACTAAAACTGGAGGTGGGATTTGATCCCAACCTAGCCTACAAACCACTCGGCCACCTCTGCTTAGCGGACACCGGCCAAATTTCTGGATTATGCTATATGTTATAAGCAGAGATCGGACAAATGTGCGTCATTGTTCGCAATAATATGGACATGACTCTAAAGTTGATTCAATAATTAAACATTCTCAAAAAATTACCCATTTGACACCGGTAAATACGAACACCTTTTCAAATAAATAAATAAGTAAATAAATAAATAAATATCTTGGGACATCTTACACAAATCGACCTAGTCCCACGGTAAGCTCAATTAAGGCTTGTGATGTGGGTACCAGGCGACGATATATGTAATAGATAGATACATATAGATACTTAGATACATACACAGCCACGACCAAGGAACAAACATTTGTGATTAATAAATGCACAAAGAATGCCCTCGCCGGGATTCGAACCCAGAACCTCCAGCTTCGTAGGCAGGGCCACTACCAACTAGGCTACAGAGGCTGACATAGCCACCTTAAAGCTTCAAAATCAAATTTTAAGAAATTATTCGTTTTATTATTCCTTTAATCAACTTTGGAGTCATGTCCATATTATTGCGAACAATGGCGCACATTTTTCCGATCTCTGTTTATAAGGCTTTATACTCTTACTATAAACGTTTTCTAACCTAGCGAGCCGATAAGTATAATTTGTTCCTTTCGGTCTTATACTGCCGTGCAATTCCTAAACCACAGTAACTGACAAAAGTCGATTTTGAGATAATAGCGAAAAACAGTCTTAAAGTAATATATTTTCCAAGATTTTATAGTTATTGAGATTTTTTTTTTGTCCAAAATGAAGTATTAAAATCATACAATATTATAAATTAAAAAATACGTGCTTCTGCATTTTCTAAAATTAAATATGTTTTTTTTTCGAAATTCTGTGTTTGTACTGCGCTTTTAAAAATAGGGAAAAACATAACAATTACTAATTAAGACACAGTAAAATTACCACTTACTGCACAAATTTTGCGTGCTTTATAGAGATAGGCGGCATTTTACAGGTTAAACTGCAGTAAAAGGGACTAGTGTACTGTAATTTAACTAGTATTTTGATTGAATTTTCGTGCTACGAACTTCATTCACAGCAGTAAAATATAGTTTTTTTTAAATAAAGTAATTAAAATGCAACAAAACTTTGTAACAGCATTACATAATTTTATTATTAAGAAATTCAAACACGCTTATCAAGTTTCATGCCAATGTAAGACACAGAAGGAAGTAAAAAACGATTTATAATTTACTTGAAAAACGCAGTTTATTTAGGGATTTGTCGTCAATAATACAAAAATTAGACAAAAATTAAGGTTTATTACCACATTTTCTTAAGCAATGAAATAACAATCAACTTAAGGTACCAGTATCGGTTGTAATCATAGCAAATGGCATATTATATTTAGCCTTACATTGATTTCAACGAGTAAGCTCATGACTGATTATGGCGTAGCACTTCTACGATTAATTTTAATAAATATAATTTCTTACGTATTCGTGTCAGTCATAATTCAAAAATTCTTTAGAATACTGTATATTATAATACAAAACCCTATAAAAGAATAAATTGTCATTAATTATGACCTATCACTAGAATACATTTGTCACCAACCCAACTCCTCCTGCGGGTGTCGTAAGAGTCGACTAAGGGATTGAAGTGTCACTGACCATTCTACAAGATTGATGATGGGCAGCAGCGTCATCATAGTGGACACATTGCTGCGATCGCCAATCCGCTTGCCCAGCGTGGCGATTATGGGCATTTGCCTCCTAATGCGTCTATACGCATGGTTAGTAGGAGAGGCCTGCGTCCAACAGTGGACTAACATAGGCTGATGATGATGATGATGACCTGTCACTAGAATAGTACTCCGTTCCTGGAGTATATTTATGTATGACACGTTATAGGTTTTGTTATGTTTTTTGGAGAAAACTAGGAAACAAATTTGCTTCGTTAAAGCACCCTGTTAATAAGATAAATAAATGAAACCTCTTTCATAATTCTAGAACCGTCGGCCGGTTTGTGGAGGCCTTTAATAAGGCCATGACAGACAGTGTTAAACGAACATCTTGACAGGATATTACATAGGGGATGATTATTTAGAAAATAAATTATAATGTTTTTTTTTGTTCAGTAAATGTTTTTTTTTTAATTTCTAGTGAAAGTTAATTGTTTTGATGTTAACTAAAGTCCCTTAAATAGCCGTGACTAATTTAATAACACCGTATATATATTATGTAACAATTCATGAAAGAAATGATTAAGAATTTATTTTCATATTTTATGTTTAGCTTTGAATTTAAACTGACATAAAGAAATTTGTTAAATGCATCTGGAATTACCGTATAAGAAACTTAAACCAAAAAGTATGTAGCAATCTTATCGAATCCCAAAACAGGTAAATACAAATTTCTAAATACTCGATCATTGACCGGTATTGGCGGTATTCGTATAATTCATATGTATAATCTACTTCATACGTTACGGCGAGGTACCGCAATCAAGAAGAAATGTAACAATATTATGACATAACGATGATATTTGTTGGCAAGGCATTGCTTAATAAGATGATACCGCCGCCTATGAACCATAACTCACATAGCAAAATTAAATGTGTACAAACTAAAGAGAAGGTTTATTGTCTTTTAAGAACCTAATAATTACCTTTATGTGTTTAAATAAGTTTTTATACGTTTATCAACAGACGACACCTTGGTTGTTTTAAATTGTAAATAAGTCAAGAATTATTTTACTACCTTAAACAGGATGTTCTAACGATATCACTATAAGCTCTCTTCAAGGACTGAACGTCCGAGATGGAACTAACTCGAATTCGCCACTTAAAATAAACGTCTAAATGCAGTTAAAATAGTCAAATAACATAAAAATACTGCCTAAACTGCAGCCCATTGGGGTGCTACTGTCCTTTAGCTAGTATTATTGCTCTTAAAAGTAATACAAAATACAGCATAATGTGTACATTAATGAACTTGTTACTGCAGTTTAGATGGCAATATGAACAGTAGTGTACCACTTTAAATATCGTTATTTTATTCCTACTGCGTCTTAACTAGTAATTATGCTTATTAATCTATGAAACTGGAAACGCAGTACAACACTTTTAGCATAAAAATTGTATACTGTGTTTTAATTAGTTTCTTTATAAACGAGATACTATCAGTTTACATGCTAAAAATCATAAAAATCTACACCTGTACTGCGTTTTAGTTAGTATCAGCCCAAAAACCGTAGCCGTAGACCATTTTACTGCGCTTTATATTGCATTGTGCAGGAAAAACTAGTCACTTACTGCTTTTGGGATATCGAGTTTCCATGTTCCAATTTTCCAAATTAAAAACCGATCGATTGGGATTATGCGTTTTGATTTGCTGATTATAGATCACCAATAAACCAAAAATCGGAAAATTGGCAGTTACTGTGGTTTAGGAATTGCACGGCAGTATAGACGTATTGCTAAGGCTGAAACGGACAAAGAATACGTATCGAGTATCGACTAATTTAAGAAGTTTATAAATAGGGGGAAATATTTCTGCGAAATAATATTCTGTCAGATGACTAATTCTGTCAGATGATAATACCGTTTTTAAAAGGATATTTTATTTGTACTTATTATTTTGAGCCCGTGCTATCTCACTGCTGATCAAAGACCTTCCCATTCCTTCAAAATGTGTAAATTGTCATTTGTATTGGTGTCGGTCGGAAACGTTATAATTCAGTTGTAAGTTCCATTTAGCGTCCATTTCGATACTATACGTCACGTATCGGTGCCAACATAATTTAAATAGATCATAATATATATTTACATTATTTACTAATATACATTTTATTTGATATTGAATGTACAGACCATATATTCATCGCCATGTGTTTATGGATTATACCGGATAAAATAAACGATATAAAAATATAAGTTTTTTCATTATTCCACTTGAGTTTATTCAGTGAATTTCGATAATCCTGAACGCTTCCTCGTTGGATGAAGAAGTGTATGTAAGGCTGAGGAATTAAGGTGGATTTTTGTTATTGAGGGGGTTTTAATAAAAGTAATCCCAAGGAGAGCAAGGGACTGTTTCCGCGTCGCTGGTTTAAGTCGACAGAATACTCAAAAACCGGCCAAGTCCGAGTCAGACTCGCGCGCGGAGGGTTCCCTACCATTATCAATTTATCATAAAAAATCACACGTTGTATAATTTTGACTTTTAGGGGTGTCCCTAATTAGTGTAAGATTATAAAACCTTAATTCAAGTTCGTAACGATAATTAAGTACGATACTCGCATTATAATATCTCATATCTAGGTATATAAATAAAAATGAATTGCTGTTCGTTAGTCTGCTTAAAACTCGCGAACGGCAGAACCGATTTTGCTAATTTTGATCTTGAAATATTTGTGAATGTTCAGGGAAGGTTTAAAAGGTAAGAAAAATCTAGGTATATAAATAAAAATGAATTGCTGTTCGTTAGTCTGCTTAAAACTCGAGAACATCAGAACCAATTTGGCTAATTTTGATCTTGAAATATTTGTGAATGTCCAGGGAAGGTTTAAAAGGTAAGAATAATCTAGGTATGTAAATAAAAATGAATTGCTGTTCGTTAGTCTGCTTAAAACTCGAGAATGGCAGAACCGATTTTGCTAATTTTGATCTTGAAATATTTGTGAATGTCCAGGGAAGGTTTAAAAGGTAAGAATAATAGAAAATATGTTAGAGAATATAAGAAAAACAAGATCTGAAACTTAAGACAAGTCAATCTAAACTAATTCTTCAAATATGTTAAATACAAAAATAAATAAAAAATAAACTGTTTAAATAAATTTGGACTACATTAATAGGTAAGTGATACGAAGTTCACCGGGTCATCTAGTAGTTTATAAAATTAACATCAAAACCGAGTTTTTATTGAAATTATGGTTTTTATTTCACGCTAATTGGGTGTTTCTGAAAGTGAAAAAGCTTGTATGGCCACTTAAATATCTATTTTATTCTAATATTTATCACCACGCCAACTCCTCCTGCGGGTGTCGTAAGAGTCGACTAAGGGATTGAAGTGTCACTGACCATTATTTGATAAAAGGTTGATGATGGGCAGCAGCGTCATCATAGTGGATACATTACTGCGATCGCCAATCCGCTTGCCCAGCGTGGCGATTATGGGCATTTACCTCCTAATGCATCTATACGCATAGTTACTAGGAGAGGCCTACGTCCAGCAGCGGATTATTATAGGCTGATGATGATGAACTATCATGGTTTACGAGATAGAGCCTGGTGACAGACAGCAGAGTCTTAGTAATAGGTTCCCGTTTTACCCTTTGGGCACGGAACCCTAAAAATGGGCTTGAGTGGACCAACGTTTGCGTAACGGCAAGAAAATTACATTTTCAACGGACTTCCGAAAGATTCTCAATTATAATCCGTTTTAAATATTGAGAGTTAAGGCTACGTTATTCAGCCATGCTTTTATTATATTTTTTGTATTATTGTACACTCACTGTGAATTCTTATTGTTGTTGAATAAATTATTTGATTTGGTTATGTATGAGGTCAACCGTAATAGCATAAAATTTGACTATTTACGAACGGAACTTCTTTGAAAAGTCAAAGTCAAAATATTCTTTATTCAATTAGGCCCAGCAACGAGAGCTTTTGACTCGTTAAACTATATGAGCGAAAAAAAAGCTACATCCGGTTCTAACCCTACACTACTGTTCCTGAGAAGAATCCGGCAAGAAACTCAGCGGGACTTGTTTTTTCAAATAATAGTTTTATAACATCTTACAGCTAACATGCATTAATTAAAAACGAAACATAAATTTGATTTTTTATAAATACAGATACAGAAAAGAAATGATTGTCCATTTGCTTTAGATATATCGGAATTGCCATGGTGCTCAATATTATCTCAACAAACACTGTAACGCTATGGCAATAGAGGCTTGATTTAAACTTTCACGATTATCACTCATATTTTAAAGACAAACGGGTCTTAATCGCGTAAACTTACGTTTAATTATATGCACCTGACGTTTCGGGCATGACGTTACACCCGTGGTCGCAGGCAGGCTTGCCCGAAACGTCAGGATATAATTAAACGTAAGTTTACGCGATTAAGACCCGTTTGTCTTTAAAATATGAATAGAGGCCTGCTCAGATATTTGAGTCAAAATTCTTTTCGTTGTCTTAACTATTTTGTGTCCCTAAAAAACGTGACGCCACAGATAGAAGAAACAAGTTCATTCATTTGTATGGCGGCCGAGCGTGTTAGATTTTGTACTGAAGTTGTTACTTGCCTATGATTTTAAATATGTCTCAGGCCCTTGAGTATTCATATTTTTTTGTGTAGTTGCAATTAATATTACTTAAAGAGGCATTATTAATGTTTTTGTTCACTTCAACTTACAAATTTTGACGCGAAAGCTGCAAGCTGCGATTAAAGACGGACAACTCAGTGGATTTCACTGAGTTCATTTGACACGCTAAGTAGATACGTTTGCTTGATCTATGGTATATATGAATGACATCTGTCCGTGACGCAGTGGTGATTTTTGTATAAGATGTTTTGTTTTCAATATCTGATGTATGGATTAAAATCTAGCTTGAAAAAGAAATACAAGTGCACCGGATTTTTTTTTATATACTAAGTCGAAACAACAACTAAAAATGTGACAGAATGGCATGAAACAAGACAACGAAAAGAATTTTGACCCATTTGTTATAGTTGCGATATTTACGAGTACGGTCAGGCCTATTATGTTCGAAATAGTTTTATTTTAAAGTATTCTTTAACTCATTTCGTTCCAATCATGATTTTTGGGTGAATGTCTGAGCTTCAACCGACTAATTTTGGTGGCATCATTTTTGTCGAAGTTTACCGAAGACCTATTAAATGATACTCCACACTATAGCAAAATACATTTACAGGAAAATAAACAAATCATCCCCACTTTACGAGTAGGGAAAATAAACGAAAATATATATATTTTTGGATATTTTATTCTACCGTCGGCAAAACTAATATGTATATCTGTACTAAATTGCAAATTTCTAGAACTAACGGCCACTGAGCTATATGGCGAAGTAACAGATGGATAGACGGACGTGGCGAAAATAATTATAAGGGTTCCTCGTTTATTCACATCATCACATCACATCATCAGCCTATTATAGTTCACTGCTGGACGTAGGCCTCTCGTATTAACTATGCGTATAGACGCATTAGGAGGTAAATGTCCATAATCGCCACGCTGGGCAAGCGGATTGGCGATCGCAGTAATGTGTCCACTATGATGATGCTGCTGCCCATCATCAATCCTTTATGAAATCACTAATGGTAAGTGACACTTCAATCGCTTAGTCGACTCTTACGACACCCGCAGGAGGAGTTGGGGTGGTGACAAATGTATTATTACTGCCGTCACCACACGGCATACGGGCCCTTGTTTATTACGGAACCATAAAAATGCGTCTTATTAATGAACTATTATTGTAACTTAAAATAGCAACGTACAAGTAATAATTGTCTACTTCAAAGATCCAATAGAATAAATCAAGCAGTGGCTAAACTCCACCCTACCGTCTCATCACATTCTTACATATTGTTACAAAGTTCCTTCCATTTTTATCTTTATCCCGTCCGTATTTCCCTTTTATCTTCTTATTAATTCTAGAACAACATTTAAAAAGGGCGTAAGTCTAAACAAATGTTCCACACTTATGCCCTTTTTTAAAGTAGATGGAAATATCCTTCTGGAAATGTTCTAACCTTTAATTATACGATACCAATTGTACTCATGAATAAATATGGAAGGGCTGGAGACGGTGTGTTTGACCTTATTTATTATAAGTCTTAAAGATTAAGAGCCTGTTCACACTTGCGTTTTATCAGCGATTTTAGCACGCTGTCGTGCTTTTGAAACTGAGGCGTTTACGTAATGATTTATTATAGATCTTGGATGGCATTTGTCGTCACACTAATATTTCTGATATACAACCTTATTATAGTTATTATTTATCATATTCATAGTTCTGTAGTCACACCAAAAACAAACGTAATAGTAAATAGATTACTATAGAGGACGGGAAACGAAAGGTCACAGGCCAAGTAGATATTTCTGGCCGAAGGAACTGAGGCCAGATAGAGATAAGCGGCCTGTAACCTGGTTCCTCGCCGAGATTTGTATAGTGCTTTTCTCAAACTTGCAATGAAATAAAATAACGAAAGTGATTTTCACAGTACACAAACAAATAAGTCAAAGAACGAAACGAATCTACAAAATAATAGAAAAAAACAACTTATACGTCAATTTTTTTAAACCGTTTGAGATAATCGTTTACCCAAGTAATGTCATCACATTGACATTAGTTCTTTTTTTTACGGTGAAATGCCAAGATGTTCTATCACTTTACAATTTTCTTCCGGTATTTAACTTTTTAAAGCCGGTTTTTTCTAGTACTTTGCAGTCCTAAGACTGCAGTCCTAAGACTGCAAAGTAGTTATGAAATGCCTTTACATATCAAGCTCAATCATCGAACCAGCGAGATGGCACTTCCGGGTTTAATTTGACGTACGTAATGACAACATTTCATTGCAAATTTGAGAAAACATTATTTGGCGATAAGAAACTTCAAATGATCCACCATTTGACGCCCATTCAGAATTAATTCAACTTAAGCGATTTAATCCTGCTACGTTGGTGAGTTAAATTTTTGACACTTCTTATCAGAATTAAACCTTAATCTTTAATGGTGCTACACAAATATAAGTTTGTTAGTTTGGTTAATCCAGATTGGTGCAAGTGGCCCTAAGTTAATAATGTTATTGTCAAATAAACGTAATCCATAATTCATATTATTGTTAGTAAGTATTTTTGTTAATGAATTTGCTTATAGAATATAGTGAATTCGTCAAAAAGAATAGTGTTATTTTAATATTATTAAAATAGGTATGAAGAACAATTGTATTTAGCTACAACGCAGAAATAAATTCTGCTATAATTTGACTTGCCAGTAAACGCTAGTAAAACGCTTGTGTGTACACCCTCTAAAATATGAGAAAGCCAATTTGTGTGTAAATTGTTTGGCTCCCTTCTGTCGTTTTGACGTCACGTCTCGAGATTACTATAGTCGTTAGCTAGTTTTCGCCTGGTAGCCTAATCGGTAGTGACCGTACTTTACATCCCAGGTCATAAATAAATATAAATATCTTGGGACTTTGTACGCAAATCGACCCAGTCCCACGGTAAGACCAATTAGGGCTTGTGAATTATGGGTACCAAAGTACTTGTGAATATCAAGATATTCAACTCAAGGGTGTATGTAAAGTCCCCAACAAGTACTAGGCCAGTGTTGGGAGCACGCAAAATAGGCACGTTTGATGTCGAGTTGCGGAAAAATGGCCAGAATACAACAACAACAACATAGGTACCAAGAGATCATATTTAAAATAGATAGATACAAATGTAAATACTTAAATACATAGAGTAGATACATAGTATACAGTTGTGTGTTTGTGCATCCATTGGTTTCATCATCATCATCATCATATCAGTCGAAAGACGTCAACTGCTGAACATAGGCCTCCCCCAAAGATTGGTTTACTATTAGTCAAATGACGACATTACAAGAGCCGAGAAAACTAAAAAATACTAAGGGCAGAGAAGTTGTGTACATACAATGCTTCTACGAGTATATACAATAAACAATGCAAATGTAACGTACTAGTATGAAAAGCTCCAAGCACCTACAAAAGGCATAATAATCTACTCACTTTAACAGCTTATCCTTTTGAAATAAGGTTGAAAACTGTATACATATTCGACTACAAAGATGGCGTTACATTTGTCGAGCTCCTTTGTGTTTTTGCTTTCATTGTCATGGGGTCAATCTCAGGAAGATTGTTTTCCGATTGGAGTTGTGTGGAAAATAAAGGAATGAAGGATGTTTTTGTTTAGAAAGGAGGATATTGCTGCTGCATAGCGACGGGTTGATTGAAAGAAAGAAACATTGATAAACAAGTATAAAAGTTCACACCGACGAAGAAAAATAGTTGATTGTTAACAAAGGGTCTAAAGTGACTCATTGCAACCGAGATATTTCTCTTCTTGCGCTCGCTGCTGAGAACCCCAATCGAGGGTGACTTTCAACCGAGTTATGTAAGTACATAATCATCATCATCAGTCTATGATAGTCCACTGCAGGACCCAGGCCTCTCCTATTAACTATGCGTAGAGACGCATTAGGAGGTAAATGCCCATAATCGCCACGCGGATTGGTGATCGCAGTAATGTGTCCACTATGATGACGCTGCTGCCCATCATCAATATTTTATCAAATAATGGTCAGTGACACTTCAATCCCTTAGTCGACTCTTACGACACCCGCAGGAGTTGGGGTGGTGACAAGTGTATTCTTACTGCCGTCACCACACGGCCAATATGCTTGTTTGCCAACGTGAAATTATCAGATCTTATTTCTGACCATTTTAGCGACAAAAGCCGCCCCACTAAGGAAAAGTGTCATCTTTTCATACTGTTTCACTAATTTTGCTGCCAAAAGCAACTTTATTTCGAAGGATATAAGGTATACACGGTTAGTTAGTTTTGGTACAGTTCGCTGGCATTGTGCCATAGCGGCGGACGCAAAGGCATTTCCGTTGTAGGAGTAAAGAAACGATGCAGAGCAGCATATTTTAAAAACGTTTTTGAAGGGTGAAATGTACTTTACTCAACCCATTTACTTTACTAACTACTCAACTAGATTAAGTATTATGAAAATAGAATTAAATACATTTTTTGATCATCTAATCAAGACTTTGTATTGATTTAAACTTTCACGATTATCACTCATATTTTAAAGACAAACGGGTCTTAATCGCGTAAACGTACGTTTAATTATATCCTGACATTTCGAAACATCGGAATTTTAATCACAATGAGGGGCAAGGAATCTAGCGCGCGTGGAATCCCGTGATTTACAAATGTAAGCGTGGTGAAACATCCATTTTAAAGCCATTGGATGTTGTGAGTGTTGTGTGTAGGTAGACCTAGTGACAACCCTAGGCTAGAAGTGAATAATCAAGATCAAGTGCGGGTAGTTCGAAAGACCCGCGCAGCTCGAAGGTGTTGATACATTCTCTCGCCAGTCTGCCTGCGACCACGGGTGTAACGTCATGCCCGAAACTTCAGGATATAAATAAACGTAAGTTTACGCGATTAAGACCCATTTGTCGTTAAAATAAGACTTTGTATTACTCATAAATACCTACACTAGTTGGATTATTTTATTTAAATTGCGAGGTGTACGATTTTCTCTGTACTCATAAAAACAAAAAATTTACAGGAAAATACCTACACTTAAATAAAACTTAATCTAACTTCTTAACATCAGATCCCTAGACACAAATATAAGAGCAAACATACTGTTGTGGTTTTTTTTCCAAAAATTTCAGAACAACCTAAATCACTACATAGTATAAAATAGAGTCACTTTTTCTGTCCCTTTGTCCCTTTGTACGCTTAAATCTTTAAAACTACGCAACAAACTAGGTAGAATAATTCAAGAGGAAGGTTTTAAGTAGGTATAGTACCCGTACGAAGTCGGGGTGGGTCGTTAGTAAATGAATATAACGGTTTTTCAACACTAGATCTGATTCAGAATAAAGAAGAAATAATGAAATAAATGCAATTAGGCTGTGTAAAAGCGCGTGTATATTGTGTGCTGAAATCATCTGGTTGACGTAACTAAAGACCGAAGAGTTGGCGATATCCTCGCACAACGCATCTGAATTGCAATACAGCGATAAAATGCCGTCTGCATCCTCGGTACAATGTCACAAGGGCCAATCTGAGATATAGGTTAGGTTAGTTAGATTAGTTAGATTAAATGTATGTACAGGGTGTTTTTTAACATTTCCGATAAATTTGACAGGTTACTTGGAACATTAATAGAAGTGGCCTGGTATATAGGCTTTTGTTAATTTGGTAAAAATTTTTTTTTTCTTTTTCTTACATGTAATTGTAACTGACTGAAAAATTACATAACATGTACAATTACATTACTTGTAATTTTCATCATCACCAGCCTATGAAAGTTCACTGCTGAACTTAGGCCTCTCCTATTACCTATGCATATAAACGCATTAGGAGGTAAATACTCATAATCGCCACGCTGGGCAAGCGGATTGGCGATCGCAGTATTGTGTCCACTATGATAACGCTGCTGCTCAAAATTGTAATTTTAGGTTATATCTATATTACTTACCAATAGTGGAAGAGGGGTATTCTCTTAATACAAGCATTTGTAATGCTTAAAAAGAGATACCAGCACAATTTTGTAAACGTTTATGCTACCAAATAAATAATTGTATGTTTTAATTTAATACATTATAATTGAAATGGCAAGTGTGGCAGAACCTTAAGAATTTGATTTCAGGTGACTGACGGCACATGTCAAAATAAGAAGCATTAGATGTAATAAAGATTGCAATACACTTATTCAGTCGTTAAACTTATTTTTTAAATAACTCAAAAACACTAGTTTCTTAGAGAAAATGATAATTTTTGACCTAAATAAGCTTCCCTTTGATTTAACGGAAATCAATTAAAACACCGTGTAGGTGTAGGTAGGTATATGAATTGTACAATAGTGTAACTCCGTTCCATTTCTATACTCCTACTCCCGTGTCGTATCCGTGCAACTTTTGTGGCAACAATAGCATAGAACCTTTCAAATTGCACTCAAGTTTCGCAAAAGTGAACCGTATCGTAAGGAGATAAGGCATGGATGAAGTGCAATGTGCATTATTTTCGATATGAACTGTTGTATAAATTGGCTGTCTTAGAAGTGACTTGTTTGTGCATTTCTGAATATTGCTAAAACGTCAAGTTATACTTGCTCTTTTATTTCATGAATCTAAGGACTAATTTTTCAGTCTCCAGATAATAGTCTGCCAGATAAATGTTAGCTCTGTCCTTTTTTGACTGATGACTTTAGCCGTGTGGTGACTGGTGACGGCAGTTAGCCGTGTGGTGACGGCAGTAAGAATACATTTGTCACCACCCCATTTCCTCCTGCGGGTATCGTAAGAATCGACTAAGAGATTGAAGTGTCGCTGACCATTCTACAAGATTGATGATGGGCAGCAGCGTCATCATAGTGGACACATTACTGCAATCGTCAATCCGCTTGCCCAGCGTAGCGATTATGGGCATTAACCTCCTAATGCGTCTATACGCATAGTCAATAGGAGAGGCCTACGTCCAGCAGAGGACTAACATAGGTTGATGATGACTTGAGAAAAGGACAGCGATCATTTTAACCAACGATATTCTTTATCTAGGGATTGAAAACTACGGCCTAAATGGAATAGAATAGGTATAATATAAGATAGGTATTTCAAAAATACACTGTGTGTATCTGAACTAAAGGCAATTAATTCTTTTAGTCTGGTGAAGACCAAGTCTAGCATAGTGAAGTAAAATATTCTTTTTTTAAAGCCTGACAAGAGTAAATTGCTTACGGTATTTATTTTAAGATGGACTAAGGTAGTCTTAAGGATCGGCCACGACATTGGTCTAAAGGTGCGTTCAAACTAAAAGAGCATTCGCTGTTCTAACCTCCCACTCTACGAAATTCTATCGGTACACAAAACGTACGATTGGTTGATTTCGTAGAACGGGCGCTAGAACAGCGAATGCTCTTTTGGTTTGAACGCACCTTAAGGCGACCAGCGGCGAGCGAATCCATGAGTTGGAGCGGGATGCCAATATGGGTACTCCCTCTCACACGTATGGTTTTCCGCTAAGCCGGTCGCCTTAGACCAATGTCGTGGCCGCGACATTAAACATCGAAACAGTTACACTTTCTATGGTACAAAATTTCTTTTTCAAATTCTGATCTTATTACATACCTGAGCTCACTGAGCTGTCTCAGTTTTGTTTTTCTATGGTCCGTATCCTTGTTTACCACCACTTTACCATTCTTTCTTCAGCAGAAACATTCCAAAACTCCGTAATTCGTGGAACACAGATGCCACAAATCCAGTGTTTGTTCGTCGTAGTTGGTAGCTGCGGTTATTTAAATAGTTCGATTTTAGTTCCGAGTGCTGACGTCACACAATATATATATGCAGTATTTTGATCCTAATACGATTATGCTTTACAAGGTGTTTTACTAGCCACTAAAACATCATCATCAGCAAAGCCCGGCGGTAGCAACAATGCACTTTTCACTAGTGCTTAATTAAAAATCGTTTTTAATCGACTTCAAAATAGAGGAGGTTCTTAATTCGCCTGTTTTTTTATTGTTGTATGTATATTACATATCTCCGAGAATCGTGAACCGATTTAAATTTATTTTTGTGATCGAACGTGTATTACCCCGAGATGGTCCCGTTGGCACCAAGTTGAGGTCTGATGGTGGGATCTTGGAGAAATCGAGGGATCTCTTCAAATGTTATAGGTACATGTATAGCGCTTTTGATAATTTTCATTCATAAGAATTTGCATTCAGAAAGTAGGGTTTGAGGAAACCAATGATGGAAACAAATCGGGGATCTTGGAGAAATCGGTTGAAGTCGATTTAAAATTTTTTGATTATTCATCGGAATTTTAATCAAAATGTGGGGCAAGGAATCTCATCCACGTGGATTCTTGTGATTTACAAATGTAAGCGTGGTGAAACTTCCATTTTCCCTAGCCTATAAGTGAGTAATCAAGACCAAGTGCGGGTAGTTCGCAAAAGCCGCGCAGCTAGAAGGTGTTGATATATTTTCTCGCCAGTCTGCCTGCGACCACGGGTATAACTCAAGCCAACAATGTACCAAGGAGAAGCTTTATTATTTGCGAAACTTCTTTAGACAATGTTCTCGGCAATTTAAATTTTACAAGCAATCTAGTCATGGCCAAACCGTTGTTTATACATAAACCCTTTTAAGGTATATTTTATACCTTGTTTACTTAATTGTGAAATACAATATTCTTCTTTAAACTTTTTAATAAGTTCTCATGGAAACATTCTTACTCTTACTTACTCTTAAATTCTCATGAAAATCCTCGGACATTTCCGAGTATATTCCCGCAATTTTAAGAATGTTCTGTATCTTGAACATTGTTACTCATGCCCGAAACTTCAGGATATAAGTAAGTTTACGCAATTAAGACCCATTTGTTATTAAAATATGTGCATGTGTAGAGTATGCTAGGCTACAGAGGCTGACGAATACAATAAGCTTACAAAAGTTTATGCTGTCATAATTGAAGTGAAGGTACTGTCTACTTATACTGTGCCATTGTGTACGGAGGGAGAAAATATCCATGTTTTATACTCAATACCGAGCGTAGCGAGCGCTTCACGTCTCACGCGCTTAGCGCCTTGTTGGGCTCTGTGTTACCACGAATTGGCTGGGAACGTATACGTTAGCGTCTACTCGATATGTAAAGTAGTCTATGTAGTAGACAGCGTAGTGACGGCAGAAGAGATACGTTTGTCTGGCCCCAATTTCACCACGTTGACAAGTGCTTTAAAAATTGTAAATTTACTGTTTCTCAACAATCGGGGGCGTCTATAGGCTACCGCTTATCATAGAAGGGGCCATGGGCCGACATAAAATGCAGTGCAGAAACTTTAATCTGCAGTATATAGTATATAACTACTTTTTTGCGAATCGAAATTACAATCGTCATTAAAACACGACATTGTAGCGAAATTCCAACATAAACCGACCATCATGCCAATATTTAAATAAATATATTTAAAAAACAATAAAAAAACATGTCTATTTTTAAGTAACTTGTAGGGCATTTAATTGTTAGTTGTTTATAGCGCTACAAAAACATATTATGATTCACGATTTAAATTTCACCCTGTATTACAAGTTACAAGCGTTCGAGAAACGGGCCCCAGCTGTCTCGGACGTCTAGTCTATATAGGTCTATGGTTCGACAAATGTTCGTGGTGGTAGTCAAATAGTTGTTTATGCACGTTTACCGCTTCGTGGAAAAATGTTCGCAGTTTGACGCTGCTTGCGGCTTGTTAGTCGTATTTGTTGTTGATTTTGGGAAATGTTCTAGCAATGCCGGTGTATAGAATTTAAAATACAGACTGTTAGAAGTATTTCACACTTTGCGATTTGTCTAGATGGGTATACTCGTAAATATAAGTAGGTAGTTAGAAATTTGAACAAAATAGTATGATATTTGTATGTAGTATGATGTTTTTCAGTACAGATCGCCCTCCAAAGTGTCGACCTAAATAAACCATTTCACGCACTAGCGCGTAAAAGTACAAGTAACGTCTTTACTGAAAAAAAAAAGTACATGTTATATCATTTTTTGTATTAAAGTGCCTATTACGTGTGCATAAAGAAGACGTATGATGACAATGATCGTGATAGATAGAGTCGACTACGGAATTGAAGTGTCACTGACCTTTAATTTCATCATCATCATCACCATCATCATATAAGCTGGAAGACGTTCTCTGCTGAACATAGGCCTACCCCATCTTCACCAGGTCATCAGTCCACCTTGTGGGGGTCCTACCCATACCCACGTTGCGTGTTCCGGTATGTGGCCGCCAACTTTCATTTAATGAAGATTAATTATGGGTAACAGCGTCATCATAGTTGGCGTGTGTTATGATTACCCATAATTATAGTCAATTAGTAGTGTTACTGCAATCGCCAACACGCTTGCCTAGGCGATTATGGGCATTACTTACTATACGTTTACATATATTATAGGAGAGTCCTATGTTTAGCAGAGAACTGAAATAGGTTGATAATGTATGTGTGTGACTATCATACAAATATCAATTGATAAAATTCGATTTAATCCTGCAAACAGTTTGAACCCATTGAATTATTCTCATTTGTTTATTAAATAGCAATTAAAACAATTCATTGTCACAATAAATGCCAATACAAAACCAATTACGTAATAATGACCCCGATTCACCCTCAAAACCTTTTCATTGGGGGGAAAAACCCCCTATTTAAGGGGGATTTATGTTAAAAGGTGGTCTCGGAAATATTGTGTTTAAAATGTAATCCGATTCTAATAAATACCGTGTTCCTTTAGGTTTTGGTCTAATGAGGCGTATAAGGAAATGTACGCGCAAATGTATTTCTTTAATCTTGAGAAAATTCTAAAAATTATAAATTCACTACGCTGTCATTGATACGTACAGTATCATCATAAATAAATGAATATCATGGCATATATATTACACAAATCGACTTAGTCCCACGGTAAGATCAATTAAGGCTTGTGATGGGTATGTATATATTATATACAAATACATAATATATGTAAATACTTGGTGAAGGTTGCAGGAGTCCGCTGGATGAGGGTGGCGCAGGGCCGGTCATTCTGGCAATCTTTGGGGGAGGTCTATGTTCAGCAGTGGACGTCTTTCGGCTGATATGATGATGATGATAAATACCTAGGAGCCCCGGCCAAGTAGCAAATATTTGTGATAAATAAATACACAAGTAATGCCCTCACCTGGATTTGAATCTAGGACCTCCAGATTCGTAGAGCCTCTATCAACTATGCGTATCTGGTAGTATTTTGTCTTACCCCATTAAAAAAACGTTTCATCTTATCCCGCCTTACTACTGGCCTATCCGACAAAACTTTACAAGCGTACAATTCTACAAAATTGTATAAATTCCCATATAAAAAATTGTAAAGGTCATTGGGCGTTTTTGACCCGCTTTATGATTTTTCGCGTACAGAGACCAAACAAGCTTTAAAATAAAGAATTAAGTCTCACTTTTCTAAATAATATGTCATTTTTCCATATGTATCAACCGGGAAAAAGTTATTCGACTTTTTGTATCCGAAATAGTGTTTTTAATGTTTTTACTTTCAGCGTTGTATAATTGCGTAAACGGTTGTGACCTACTTTTCTGGTTTCGCCTTGCAAGAATGCGACTCATACCGTCCACTCAGTAGCACTTACATTTACCTACACTCCTAGCCCTATTTTGTTTGTGTACGCAGTGGGCCATATGCCCGAACAAAATGCCCAATGACCTTTTGTAGGATTGTAAGCTTGTACAATTTTGTGGTATTGCCCCCAGTTCTAAAAATACTATTGAATTCAATACGACCTTGAAATGGAAATGAAATTGAAAAAAGACTTGTTTTTCGAATCCTCTAGAGATGAAAGCAATCAGGGTACAGTAGATATTCAATGGGGCCTGTAAATTGAGTCCAGGAAAGGGTTTGGTGGCAAAGCCGGTGTTGGCTATTCCAGATTTGGGGCGAGGCAAACATCTGGATGCTTAGCCAAGTTGCCAATCACTTACGCTTAGTAGCGTGTCGTAGTTTTCCCTTTCTGTCACTCTTTCATATTAGTGGAACAAAGACAGTTAGCTGCCTTTCGTTTACGATTGACGTTTAAGCGTTAGCGATTGGCAACTTGTCTAAGCACCCTGTACAAGTAAAAATAAATAATCATGCATCATCAGCCTCTGTCTACTGCTAGGCATAGACAAAGACACCTATCATCATATCATAAGCCAAATCGCCAGTAAATTAATGAAGGAGTCTCTAAAAGTCAGAACATTTTTTTATTTGAGGTATAAGATATATCAAGATAATACAGGTTGATACACCATCCACTGAAAACCTTAAACGGGGTGATTTAGTAGGCTATACTGAACAACTTTTACTATGGGGCCAATAAACAAATCTAAAAAAACGCTTTTTCATAAATTTTGACCGATCGATAACGAAATTTTGTATGGAAGAGCCAAAATTTTTTTGGAGATTTCTGAGTTGGTCCATAGAAAAAATTGTTCAGTATCACCTACCAAATCACACCAGAGATCCGATTTTTGTGCCACATCTCAAACTAAATATCATCAAAATGACGTAAGTCACTATGTCGCAAATCCATCCGATCTCTGATAATAATAAATGCAGGTATCGATAATGCACGTACAAGGTGAATATACTGTTTGTTTAACGAAAATTGTAAATGATTGCGGTTAAATTTACTCCGACGGGTTTTTGTATTTCATGTACTTAGTTTTGTGTATTATAAAATAAATAAATAAAAGCCCAGAGCATTTGACAGTGCAAGCAATCGGAATAGTCTCTGGAAGGAACTCAATCATCCCTTGAATAAAGGCGTTTTAAAATAAATTGGGTCCGGTAAGCCGAAGTGAAGCAACACTTATCAATGGCCAAGTCTCATCATCGTCATCATCTCAGTCATAAGACGTCCACTGCTGAACATAGGCCTGCCCTTTGGACCTCCACATGTACCGGTTAGATGCGACCTGCATCCAGCGTGTCCCGGCGACCTTCATAAGGTCGTCTGTCTATCTTGTGGGTGGACGTCCCACGCTGCGTTTGCAAAGCTGTGGTCTCCACTCGAGCACTTTTCGACCCCATCGACCATCTGCTCTGCGTGCAATGTGGCCTGCCCATTGCCATTTCAGCTTGCTAATCCGGAGGGCTATGTCAGTAACTTTAGTTCGCCTACTCATTTCAGATTCGATTTCGACTCATTTCAGATTCGAGATCACGCAGAGTTCCTCTGCGTGATCTCTGGGTTTAGAGATGAGGCCGATGGTGAAGGACTACGTTTTGGCGCCGTAAGTCATCACTGGTAACACACATTGATTGTAGACTTTCGTCTTAAGGCACTGAGGTATGTCGGTCGAAAAGACATCGCGTAGTTTCCCGAACGCTGCCCAACCGAGTTGGATTCGGCGGTTGACCTCTTTCTGGAAGTTGGGCCTACCTGATTGGACTACTTGTCCTAGGTAGATGTAAGAGTCAACAACTTCGAGTATCGAGTTTTCAACAGAAACCGGGGTGGGTAAATCTAACAGAAATGACAAATGGCCAAGTCTAACAGAATAGAAAATCAGCAGGTCTAGCCAAGATCATCATCATCGTCATATCAGCCGAAAGACGTCCACTGCTGAACATAGGCCTCCCCCAAAGATTGCCACAATGACCGGCCCTGTGCCACCTGCATGCAGCGGAATCCTGCGACCTTCACCAAGTCATCAGTCCACCTTGTAGGGTTAACCCACGCTGCGCCGGTACGTGGCCTTAATTGTCACAAGACTTAATTGAGTTTACCGTGGGGCTAGGTCAATTTGTGTAAGATGTCCCAAGCTTTTTATATTTATTATTTATTTAAAGTAAAATATTTTAACTCTAAATTCACGCCCCCTCTTTTATGATAAACCTTGTTACTTTAAAAATCAACGTCAGCCAATAACTATTCCAATCTAGTCTACAAACAATTTGAATAAATCCAATTGAAAACGCAGAAAAAAAGGATCGCTTGCTCCGGATTGCAATTACAATCGGATCACAATTCCGGTTTCTTCATTAGGTCGCGTGGCCCTAGGGTCAGCCAATCTGTTGGCACAGAAGGTTCATAGCCGTAACATAACACTACAGCGCAACACCCACAGAATTAGATTTGGATAGAAGAAACAAGTTCATTCATTTGTATGGCGGCCGAGCGTGTCAGATTTTGTACTGAAGTTGTTAATTGCCTATGATTTTAAATATGTCTCAGGCCCTTGAGTATTCATATTTTTTTGTGTTGTTGCAATTAATATTACCTAAGGAGGCATTATTAATGTTTTTGTTCACTTCAACTTACAAAATTTGACGCCCGAAAGCTGCAAGCTGCGATTAAGGACGGATAACTCAGTGGATTACACTGAGTTCATTTGACACGCTAAGTAGATACGTTTGCTTGATCTATGGTATATATGACATCTGTAGTAATACCTATAGAAATAGATTGGTGATTCGATGAAAGACATATTCAGAAGGGTATTCTGTATACATTCTAATTATTGATTGATTATAGTTGCCAATTTCTACTATTGAACATTTGATAGTTTAGAAATGAGCCTTATAATATATATTAGGATTATCGGTAAAATGGTGAGTCTTACCCTCATATTAATGAGGATTAATCTATAACTGTCAAAAATTCATTCTTAGAAATCGGAAACTATATCATCATCAGCCTATGATAGTCCACTGCTGGACGTAGGCCTCTCCTATTAACTATGCGTATAGACGCATTAAGAGGTAAATGCCCATAATCGTCACGCTGGGCAAGCGGATTGGCGATCGCAGTAATGTGTCCACTATAATGACGCTGCTGCCCATCATCAATCGTTATCAAAAAAATGGTCAGTGAAACTTCAATCCCTTAGTCGGCTCTTACGACACACGCGGGAAGAGTTGGGGTGGTGACAAATGTATTCTTACTGCCGTCACCACAAGGCTCTACGATGACTTCGTTCGTGCTTCGCGGTAGGGCCACAGTAGGTACATTCATAAACTTAGGGTAGGCAAGAATTTAATTGTATACCATTTATTACTAGAATTTGGAAGTATTACAATCGGCCTTAATCGGGTTATTATACTCGGCCAAAATACACGCATATTCGGGATTTATGGAGATTTAGGAGAAACGTCTTTTGCCAGTGGCCCTGCTGTTTTGTTTAAATTTTTGATGCCGAGTTATAGTTCTGCTTTAGACTCCCTCTATGTACAGTACAGTACATTAAATACATTACCAAGCCGGCATCTAATTCCTGTCTGGGACCCCCGGGAGCGATTCCCAAGTGATTAAATGGCCGGAGGAAAAATTAACACGAACTGTACCCGAAGGGTCTAGTCTCAATAGAGAGGTTCGTTTGTTATGTCAGCTTGTAGCGATTTCCGTAGATTCCTATTCGTAATGTACAATTTCGAAACCAAGATACTTTGAAAAGTACCATCATCAGCCTTTCTTGGTCCATTGATGGACGTAGGCCTCTCCTATTGACTATGCGTTTGGGCGCCCATGGCCATAATCGCCATCGCAGTAGTGTGTCCATTATGATGAAGATATCATGTTTCCTAGTAATATTTACTATTTTAAGAGCTACACAACCGATATTCAAAGGAAAATCAACAAAATTTAATTTTTCAAAAAGTGCAATACTACACTACTACACTTGGCCGTGTAGGTACTTGTACCTACACGTATTTTTGTAATTGTATGCATTCATTTTTTCTTTTTGCTAAAATTAATCTCATGGTTCCTAAGACAAGATTTCGCTATCTGTTATGGTTTCCAAAACCTCCATACTGATCCATTTGGATTGATCAACCTGTATTTAAAAAAGGTTATCAACTCCCCTAAAAATTTATCGGATGAAAAATAATTACAAATATTTTATCTCAAAATATGTAATATGTAAATTTGGCTCAACTGTGTGTGGCTTTACGATACAAATATTTGTTACATTGAGTATTTAATAAATGTTATTATAACAAATATATTTTTTTTAATAAATACATACTGGATTATTTATTATATATATTTTTATTTGTTTAAAATACTAGTTATTAGCCGTGTGGAAACGGTAGTAAGATTACATTTGTCACCACCCCAACTCTTCCCGTTGGTGTCGTAAGAGTCGGTTAAAGGATTGAAGTGTCATTGACTATTTATTCATCAATGGGTAGTTGGGTAGTAGTGTGAGTAGTGTGTCCACTATGATGGGCAGCAGCATCATCATAGTGGACACACTACTCCCGATTATAGGTATATATTAACCTCCTAATGCGTCCATGCACATAGGCTAAGGAAAGGACATTGCCCATGCAGCCGCGAACTAATAGATGCTGATCTACCTTTTCCTATATAGATTATGTGTACAAATGCCGCTTTTCTTAATTATATTGTACTTGTAAAATATAGCTGCGTAGTTGTACGGTATACTACACCGAACATCGCTATCACAATTAATACAATCTTGCCCTTAGATACTTCTATTCAATAGCTATTAGCATTGGTAGGTACGTTAATACTTCTTCTTTACAACCGCTACTTTTGAAAATATTACTAGCATTTGATTCTCTATTGAACCTCCATGGGTCTTCAGACCTTACGGTATCGACTGTAGGGTCGGTAATGAAACGAAGTTTGTTAATATTAAAACATTAAATAATGCCTTAGAACGCATGTACTAAAACAGATTATTCATAACTACCAATACATAGCTCATAGCTACAATAATAATTCGACTGATAGCCTAAATTTGCAATCCGTAACGAAGTTTATGTGTTTCTCGACTTTCTCGCCACCTTCACATCTCGAAGACAATTTGTCGCATTTTGACATTAAAACGCAATGTATTTTATCGCTCAAGGTACACTTGTGCTACGAATTTTGAGGATATATCGCGTGGGACTTTCAAGCGAAATAATTATGTCGCTTTGATAGATCATCGCGAGTCAGCGTTATCTCGCGCGCATGTTGTGCTACCAATTCGTGACATAGCTCGAGAAAACTCTATGTCGCAGTTTTTGTCGTCCCGCGCCCATGATGTGCTTGCCGTGCAGCTATCAGCTATCACGACCGGGCGAGTATCGCCGTGTCTCTTTTATTTACACGGGAGCGCGTAAATTTTGTTCATGTTTATAGCCGATAGTTCATAGCTTAGTAGCTCAAGGTGAGACCAGTGCCTTAGACCAAACGAGCATTCGCTCATTCTGTGCCCCACTCTACGAAATTCGTTAGTTACACAAAACGTGATTCGTCGAAATTCGTTGATTTCGTAGAGTGGGGGATAGAGTGAGCTAATGCTCGTTTGGTCTAAATGCACTTAAAGGCAAAACGAGGTGTATAATTATAAAAATCCTCAAATATGTATATGTGAAATAAGAACGTCGTACCATATTTATAAAAGGATTCTATCGATGCGTTTTTTTGCACTCGGCTATACTTAGACAGAACCCAGTCGAACAAAGCCTCTTTCATTCTAGTTCTCAAAAAAACTACCTTTGCACCATCACGAGCAAAATAAACTGCTCCTACATGCACTGTATTCCCATTATAATAAGGTTTACAACAGGTCTGGCTATTTTGCCATTTGCACAGCCCGCTCCAAAAATATGTAAACGATTTTGACCCTTACACCTTCGACATTCGCTGTCATATGTAGACATATTAATAGATTAGTACATAAAGTAACAAGCCAAGGTACCAATCACGATTGGAACAAAAATGAATGCCGCAGCACTTTTTAACGAACCTGTTATACTCGTAGCCATTGTCGGTTTCGGCAAATGGAAAAGTTACATGGCAAGGGAATTTGCCAGGTAAAAAATTGATTCAAAGTTCATGTTCAAATTTTTCCTGTAGAAATATTTCAGTATTAGCTGACCCGACGATTGAATTTAATTGATTTTTTTTCAACCTTCCTTGCAATCCAAAGTGCATTTAAGTATTAGAAAAATCTGTTTTCTCGTGTTTTCAGTTAACTAGCAAATAAAAAGATACATTTTAATAGTTTCGCCATGTTCGTCCGTAGCATAGCTCCTTGGTCGGTAGTACTAGAAATTTGCAATTCGGTATTAGGGCGGATTTTTGTTTTGTTGTAGTTTTTTTTAATTTTTCCGAAAGTTGACTTTTTTACATTTTTTCTACTCAAAATCACGAGCTCTTTCGATCCTGATAGAAATAAATGTCTCAAAAAAATATTTATTTTTGTTTCTATTTTTCATATACTTTCTTCGACCGTATCTCAGTTGAAAACAAATAAAATGTATGGAATTTATATGTCACTTTTTTCTGCTAATGAGGATCGAAAGAGCTCGCGATTCTGAGTATAAAAAATATTAAAAAATCCTAATTTGGATTTAAAAAAAAATCGGCATACAGCCACATTGATCACGCCAACAAAGTGGTAGAATTAAATATAGAAAAAAAAAAATTTTTTGGGTATTACTCGTAAAGTGTGGCACTCTCAACAAAGAACCCGCGTGTTATTGGGCCAACGTATTTCGAGCACCTGCCAGCAAGTCTGAGGAATGAGCCATGTGATCAGACATTTGGCCATCGACTGAGAAACCTTTTGTTGGAAAATCCCTTGTACTCTCTTAAGGAATATATGGCTTTAACATTTTCATTGTATTGACATTTTTTACCAATTTAAATTTAATGACGATCCTTATTGGGAGATAAATTTGAAACTTGAGTTTTTATTTATTTGTTTACCGGTTGACTATGACGATTCTTTTTGGGAGACTAAAATTGTAATTTAGATTGTAAATTGTTGTTTTTGTTATTAATAATATTAATAGTATTTTTATTTTTTGTTTATTGACGATTCTTATTGGGAGATATAACATAATTAATTTATTTGATAGTTGTTACATATGAATATTGATTGATTATTTTTATTTTTATTTTTATTTTTGAATATTATTGACGATCATAAAAGAAATTCTGTTAGTTTTGACATTAATGTAAATTTAACCTGTAATTCTCTTTTATGAAATAAATGAATCTAATCTAATCGAATCTAATCTAGTGAGGATGATTTTTTTATTTTGCTGTAATCCTATGGTGTATTCTATTGTATCGTTGAATAGGTTTTTTAAAAATTAAAAGGGTCCCAAAAGAAGGGTTTATACAGGGTAATTGGCAGTCCGATGCAAAGCTTTAAGTAGTGAAGTAGGTAAGTATAGACCATTTAGTACCATTTAAGCCATTGTTGTCTTTGACGAAGTCCGACTATTTTTTTTAAATTAAATTTTTAGTGTTTTTGGCCAAAATACCCAAAATTTAAAATGAACTGCTAATTTTTGATCAAGTTAGGCGATAAACGTACTATTTTTTATTTAATTTAATTAAAGTAACGTGTAAACAGTCTAAAAAAACATAATAAAAGTTCATGATCCAAAATGGAAAATGTTAAAATACCATTTTTAACATCATTAAAAAAAACAAAGTGTGATTGTTTTTGTTCAAACCTTTATAAAAACATGCCTAATTATCGTTATTTTTCATTTTAAATTTTGGGTATTTTGGCCAAAAACACCAAAAAATTAACTAAAAAAAAATAGTCACACTTCGTCAAAGACAACGATGGTTTAAATGGTTCTAAATGTTCTATACATACTTCACCTTAAAGCTTTGCATCGGACTACCAATCACCCTGTATAGTCAATATTTCCGGTGATAATCGCTCCAGAATAAAAAAAAAATTATCAATACAGATGATTTTTGCTTTCCATTGGACTTTTAATCACCAATTGGAATACTAGATCACTAACAACAAACTGATCTAAAACATTACTTTGACATGGATTACGACTAGAAAACGGTCGCCAATTTGAAGATTGAGCTTTAAAATAGGGGCCAAAATCACTTTTAGTAAAGAAAATTACTAGAACTTACGGGAATTTACTTAAAAAAAGAGTAGAAGATTTATCTAACTTATCCATTTCGCTAGCCACCCGCCAAAGACACATTTCGTCGCAAATATTTTCAATTCGCTCCCGAAACCAAAAACGTCCAGACAGGCAGACATGTCTACAAAAGACTACAAAAACTTTACTCCAAGTTACTTGTTCAACCCAGAACCCCCTTGCCACAGACATGTTTAAGACAGAATACTTTCTTTACTACTGCGACCATACATAACATGGACATTTAACGCAAGTTCAAAAATGCCCCCAAAAACACTTGTGCAATTGTGCCAAGATGGGCAGGATATAGCGCTTTTCTTAATACCGTGGATATTTCGGCGCAATATCTTTGACAAATGTTTATACATAGAATATAGCCAATCAAAACTTTGATGAACCCGTCACAACTGTGTTTAAATGGTGGTTTCGGTTTTTATGGGTTGACTTTAATATTCATTACCGTGATGCATTGAAGAGGGAGTGAGATTTGTCAACTAAAATTCAGGACCGTTTTTGAAAGGCAATTTAGTAAGGCGTGCGGCAACCATGTTTTATTTGTTCGTAGCTCTATCTTTTGAATTTCAAAATACGCAAAGCCTACTAAAACCTACTAATGCCATAAAATTTTGTAGAGTTTTTTATTAAATTTTACAAGTTTATTATGCATGTTATGAAATGTTTTATTCCTGAAATAAAAAAAACATTACATAATATGCATAATTATATAGCGATGTCAGAATTTCTATCAATATTGCCAATGTGTCAATTAAATAATAATTATTTTAAAATAATTTAACAGATTATAATTACGATAATATAATAGCTCTCATAAGAATCAGATTATAGCAAGGATTGTCCAAAATGTGATGATAAACAAGATCAAAATAATAACATTCAAAACAAAAATAAAATAGATTGATAGTAAGGTAAGAAATGAGAATGTCTTTGTCCGAATGTCAAAATGGCAGTAAATTCAGGTACATAAACATACATATAATTTATTTCATTCATGTCATACCAGTTCTGCTACAAGCATATTGGGTATATAGTAATATTATGTTCAAACTACGCTCTCAAAAACATTTTTTTTGACGGGGCACTATAGCGTTTATTTGTGTGTATGAATGCCGTACAAAATATTTTTCAATATAAGTAATGTATACATATATAAACCAGTGGCGTTCACGAAAAGAGGCCTATGTTCAGCAGTGGGCGATAAACAACTAAAAATGATGATGATCATATTATTAATAGTAAAATAATTTACTATTAATTATTATACAACAATTTCTTTCAATATATAACCCTTACGTGCATACAGTATCATAAACGATACGATCGAAAAGCCACATGTCGAAATAAGTAATTCATTGCGACTGTCAAACTGAGCAACAGAGTTCTAATTGGCATCTATTGTTTACATAAGTCATTTCGGAAATAAAATGTGTGATACCATATGCACCTATAAGGGATAAACAATTATAAGTTCACAAATACATTAGCAGTGAAACCAGATTCTGGCTGTCTAAATTGAATAGAACTGTTGTCACAAGATCCTAATCCAAATGACTTTCCAACCGCAATGGAAGTCGGAGACAGTGAATTACGCGCTTAAGGAAGAACGGTTCAGAAGCAACCGCATATAGACAAACAAAATAATGGTTTACTACTATTCGACTCTATTCCCTGGTATTACAGTCGAAAAGTGATATATTTTGATATGACCTCATTTTGGTTCATGGTACCATTATTTGCCTATTTTAATATGTCAAGTGATTAAACACAGATCAAAATATTTTATTACAATAATTTGACATATTAGACGTCAAATACCAAAAAACAATACCGAGTTATCATCATCATCATCATCATCATGTCAGCCGAGAGACGTCCACTGCTGAACATAGGCCTCCCCCAAAGATTGCCACCGAGTTATGGTCCATTTCAAATACGAAGGCCCGATGCCACTCGAAACTTTTGTCATTTAATTGGTCCACTACAAATTGGCACATGTCGTACACCGATGTATACATAAAATATCACGCCATAAAAGGGTCTGGCCAGGTTTCTTTTGCTGTCACTGATCCTATTGTTGACGCCTAATGACTTTGTCAAGTGGAATTGGACCTTCGTATTTGAAATGGACTTTACCGGGCCGGAGGTGTGATTTGAACCCCCGTACTCAGTTTTTATGGCTGATGCTTATGACATCTACTATGATATCTTATCATCATCATCATCATATCAGCCGAAAGACGTCCACTGCTGAACATATGTAGGCCCCCTCAAAGATTGCCACAATGACCGGTCCTGCGCCACCCGCATCCAGCGGACTCCTACGACCTTCACCAGGTCATCGGTCCACCTTGTGGGGGGCCTACCCACGCTGCGCCTTCCGGTACGTGGCCGCCACTCAAGAACCTTCCCGCCCCAACGGCTATAGGTTCTACGCGCAATGTGCCCCGCCCACTGCCACTTCAGTTTAGCGATTTGGAGAGCTATTTAGGTTACTTTGGTGCTGCTGCGTTTGGTTCTGATATTATCTTATAATAATATGTAAATGATATCTAATACCTATACATATATTTAAGTAGAAAGTAGTGTTACTACTTAAAAAACACAACTCAAAAATAGTTGTTCCACAAAAACAATAATTTGACTTGATTAACAATTAATTAAGTGTGTAAAACTCAACAAAATTTAAAGCCATGATTATAACTTTAGTAAGTACTGCGTGTTTTGAGGAATGAAATTAAATAAAAAAAAAAAATTTTTTTTTGTGAATGATGTGATGTGAAAATGTCAGCTTCTTTGATTTCTCCATATTATGATAAAAATGGTGGAAGCCGCCTATCATTTTTCTTCTCTTCTAGCCTTTTCTATTTGTATTTGGAGCCGGCATCCTTAATACTTTCTCGACTATTTTGGTGGCAACTTGATGTTGTTTTGGGATCGATTCCAAACGTCTTCAAATTGTTGAAAACCGTTCGCAGAAAGATTTCTCGGAGCTTAATGATATCACATATCGGATATAACTACATATATACGACTATACCTACGCATAGCTTGCGCCAGTAGAAATAAAAAAAATGTTAATAAATGTGGCTAACATTCAATATCAAACTAATCAAATATCAATAATTTTAACTACAAATGTATGCGAACAAAAGATTTTAGTTTCAAGTTGATGATAAGTAAAGATTGTATTCTAAAAGGGATTATGAAAAAATGCAAGTTTTAGATTTGTTTACTTTAAAAAAAAAATCTGGCGCACGGTATTGGTGTATTCCACGAGAATGTCGGGTATATGATACGGTTTTTCGCGTACGTGTAAAAAATATTGTTATAACTGTGTTTTTAGTAGAGATGGTGTACTTTTTAGGCTCTAGTGCGAGAAGTGGATCATTATACGTCAAGTCGAAAACTTTCGACGGCCATTTGTACTAAAAAAGTCGTACGAGACACGTGCAAAAACGAAATTTCATGTTTTTCGCACTTGTGTCGTAATGTACTATTATAGGGTATTTGTATTCATAGAGAATTATTTCACTTTCAATAATAACATATTTCTACTTGTTTAGGCGTTGACGTAAACGTTGTCGTGTAACTATACACATGAGTATTTTTTGTGTGAACCTATCGATATCTATTTTTATTATATGTCTGTGTCTCCCTTGCCCCCTCCTGATAGCGATGATTTATATCGTCGCAAAAACTCACGAGGACAGCAAATAGCGCGATATTAAACTGAGGCGTGTGAGAAATTCTATTTATGACGATTTCGGCGAATTTCCGATCTGAGGCACTGGTCTCACCGCGAGCTACTAAGCTATGAACTATCGGCTATAAACACGAACAAAAGTTACGCACTCTCGTGTAAATAAAAGAGACACGGCGATACTCGGCCGGCGGTGATAGCTGATAGCTGGGCGAGTATCGCGTCTCTTTTATATACACGGAAGTGCGTATCTTTTGTTCGTGTTTATAGCCGATGATCTACGAACAAATAAAACATGGAAGCCGCACGCCCTACTAAATTGCCTTTCAAAAACGGTCCTGATTTTTAATTGTCAATTGTCACTCCCTGTTCAATGCATCACGGCAATGAATTTGAATGTCAACCTATAAAAACTTAAACCGCCTTTTCAAAATAGTTGTGATTGGTCCATCAAAGTTTTGATTGGCGATATTGAATAAACATTTGTCAAAGATGTTGCGCCGAAATATGCGCGGTGTCACGAAAAACCTGCCCATCTTGGCACAATTGAACAATTGGTTTTGGGGGCATTTTTGAGCTGGCGTTAGACGTCCATGTTATACAGGGTGTAATCGATAAGTGTTTACAGGCCATAATTCCGTAAATATGAGAGATATCAAAAAAAAATTAACTGATATCGAAAGTACGTTACCCAACGAGTAAAATTATACAAATAACTTTTTTGAAATAAAATCAGAAATATCTCAAATATTAACTTCAAACCCTTCCATACATTTAGTACCTATGTAACCGTTCATTCAAAGACTAGTTTAATACGAATATTTTTTTTATTTAAGAATAAATGTTAGATTAATTATTTCTTAAACGGTAGTACTATTATTTTATTACAATGTATTCGTACAAATAACGAATCTCAAACAGTTTTATCTCTTACGACACCCGACTTTCTTTAAGGCTGTAAGTCGTAATACTAAATGTATGGAGGCGTTTTAAGTTAGTATTTTTAAAATTACTTGATCTATTTAGAAAAAGTTATTAATGTAATTTTACTCATTGGGTAATGTACTTTCGAAATAAGTTAAAAGTTTTCTGATATCTCTCATATTTACGGAATTATGGCCTGTAAACACTTATCGATTACACCCTGTATATGGTCGCAGCCGATATTTCATAGCTTAGTAGCTCGCGGTGAGAGCAGTGCCTGAGGCCCTATACACATCGAATTGGAAATTTCGAACTTCTCTCTTTGTCACACTGAAGATCCTTCCATTGGAGTAAAAAAGATGTATTCTCGATGAGATTTTTGAAATCCACGGTTGGTTTAGTGCTTAGTCTTTAGTTTTGTTTTGTTTGCGTAGTTTGGGAGAAAGAAAATGGCGGAATGTGAAAGAAATATTGTTAAAAAGTATTAGTGATTTGCGATGGAGTCAGCTCGTTTTTTTTAGTTTATCAGCTTGTAAAAAGGCTGACTTGTCTTTTCTGTGTTTTTTGCAAGTAATATTGTAGGATATTGTCCGAAGGTTTTATTTCAAGAAAGATGAAAATATTTTATAAAATATGATTTTGTAGTGCAAATAATTTTATTTATACGTAAATAGTTAAACCCCAACTCCTCCTGCGGGTGTCGTAAGAGTCGACTAAGAGATTGAAGTGTCACTGACTATTATTTTATAAAAGATTGATGATGGGCAGCAGCATCATCATAGTGGACACATTACTGCGATCGCCAATCCGCTTGCCCAGCGTGGCGATTACGGGCATTTCCCTCCTAATGCGTCGATACGCATAGTTAATAGGAGAGGCCTACGTCCAGCAGTGGGCTATCATAGGCTGATGATGATGATGAGGAATAGTTTAAGGTTTTTTGGTTTTATTCTCAGAATGATAATCAAGTACTTTATTCTAAATTAATATTAACGATCACATTGAAATAATGGCATTAACATTTTTAAATCTTAATTGGCATGTGGATTTGCAATTTCTTTTACAATTAATTCTTAAGATATCCATGCGCATAGGCTATGGAGAGGCCGTTGTCCAACAGTGGACTCCACAGTCTCCTGTCGGTCGTGGGTGACAGGTGGGACAGTAGTCTGATAAGGCACTGGTCTAATCTGCACTTAAGTTTAAGGCAAATAGTTGCTTAAGCTAACCATAGTTTTGTACAGTCAAGGGCATAAATATGTATACACTATTTTATCTTATGCCGTAAAAATAAGGTGCAAAAGTGTATACATATTTTTGCCCTTGACTGTATGTACATACCTACTAATTCATATGGACCCCAATTGTCTGAAATAAATCTTTTTTTATATTTTTTTTATAGGGTGATATTGTGTGATCAGAAATTTAATTGTAAAATTTTTACATACCAGCCCTGTATAAGAAAATCTTATGAATACACAACAAAAAAACATCTAATCAGGTGACGACAAGGTAGTCAAAGTCAAAGTCAAAATATTCTTTATTCAATTAGGCCCAGCAACGAGCGCTTTTGAATCGTTAAACTAAATAGCGAATGAGAGGAAAAAAAAACTACCTCCGGTTCTAACCCTACACCACTGCCTGAGAAGAATCCGGCAAGAAACTCAGCGGGACTTTCTTTTTTCAAATAATAGTTTCATAACATCTTACAGCTAACATGCATTAATTAAAAACGAAACATAAATTCGATTTAATATAAATACAGATATAGTACATTAACTAGAGATGAAGTCTCTAATAGTCAGAACAATTATATACTTGTCTTCACGTCATCAGCCTATCACAGTTCACTGCTGGACGTAGGCCTCTCCTATTAACTATGCGTATAAGACGCATTAGGAGGTAGATGCCCATAATCGCCACGCTGGGCAGGCGGATTGGCGATCGCAGTAATGTGTTCACTATGATGACGCTGCTGCCCATTATCAATATTTTATCAAATAATGGTCAGTGACACTTCAATCCCTTAGTCGACTCTTACGACACCCGCAGGAGGAGTTGGGGTGGTGACAAAATTTGTATTCTTACTGCCGTCACCACACGGCGTACTACCTTGTCACCGAAGCGCAATGTCAGCGATTGTAAACTTGGATTCGCTAACCATTTAAAATGATGAAGATATTTTTGCTTAATATGAAACGTAATTCAATGCGTAAATTAATGTATCATAAACTCATTTTTGTCTGTACTAATAACCACGGAAAGATCCGGTAAGTGTTAAATGGGTTATATGATCTCTTGGCATTGCTATTTTCTCGTGGCAAATTATACATTTTGTTATTCTCGTCAATAGCGAGCAATCAGCTGTAGAGAACCGTAAAATTTAACATGGATACATGCCGCCCAGTGGTAAATAGTATTCTGCGACCATATATCACATGGACATCTAACGCCAGTTCAAAAATGCCCTCAAAACCAATTGTTCAATTGTGCCAAGATGGGCAGGACATAGCGCTTTTCTTAACAGCGCGCAAATTTTGGTGCAGTATCTTGGATATATGTTTATAGAATATAGCCAATAAAAACTTTGATAGACCAATGACAACTATTTTTTCATCACACTTGCTGTCTAAGCGCGCCATTGCTTGCGCGCGTAGCGGGAGTAATAGAAAAGTGATATTCCCTAGGGAGTAATATAAATGTCAGTACGTCATTTAGTAATATTATGTCTTAAAACTTATTTTTTTGTCGACAAGTGTGATGAAAAACATTGTATGCATCACGGTAGGTAAGCGGAATACTAACTCGAGTCATAAAAGCCCTCCGCCTAACGGCGTCGGGCTTCTAACACTCTCGTTAGTAATTCCGTACTTACCTCCCTTGATGCACAATGTACTATTAAATGGCGGTTTAATTTTTTATAGGTTGATATTGAAATTCATTATCGTGATACTTGTAAATTAAAATTCAGGACCGTTTTTGAAAGGCAATTTAGTATGGCGTGCGGCTTCCATGTTTTATTTGTTCGTAGGTATTAATTAACTATATAAGTCAAGTCTATTTTTGAACTGGTTAATACTAATTTGCGTTCACAACTTCAGAGGTTAAATTGTTCCAAGTATTAATCAATCAATCAATATAATTAGCTTAACATCTTGTACCTGAACCTGTTTTATGTATTCTAGCAAATAAATGCATAATATGTATTTATTAGCTAGAATACATAAAACAGGTTCTGGTACAAGATGTTAAGCTACAGTGGATACAGTATTCAGTCTAGTAAAGACATACAAATGCAAAAAATTATAAACTATATAAAAAATTAAAAAAACAGAAACAACGACACTTGCAAAACGATTAGGTTAGTCAAGAGAGAGAGAGCGAGAAAAAAATTACAACCAATTCAATTCACTAATGTCAAAAAGAAAAAAATATAATATCAATAAATTAAAAAGAAAAATAATACAATATCACAATATCAACGAATATTAACCTACATCTATTAAGTAAATTTTTTGAATCGTACATATTGAAATTAAAAAATATATTAACTATCATGTTCACAAGAAAGGTAAAAATACCGATGTTTGTATCATGTTTGTTTTAACTAATTTAAGATGGTGTCCCTTAGTGGGTGTATTTGTGGATTTAGTAAATAAGTTGCTCAATTCTGGATAATTGTAGTAGTTATTCAGGATTTTAAATGTCTCAGTCAGGTCCCCAAGTTTTCTTCTTTTCTCTAGTGTAGTCAAGCCAAGTTTTTTTAGTTTTTTCTCAAAGGTAATGAAAAAAAATTACCATCATTAAAAAATCATCATCACCATCAGCCTATGATAGTCCACTGCTGAACGTTGGCCTCTCCTATTAACTATGCGTATAGACGCATTAGGAGGTAAATACCCATAATCGCCACGCTGGGCAAGCGGATTGGCGATCGCAGTAATGTATCCACTATGATAACGCTGCAGCCCATCATCAATCTTGTAGAATGGTCAGTGACATTTTAATCCCTTAGTTGACTTTTACGACACCCGCAGGAGGAGTTGGGGTGGTGACAAATGTATTCTTACTGCCGTCACCACACGGCAGAAAAAAAATATAATTACAATATTAAGCTACGTGTGTAGACAAATATAATAACTTTTCTCAAACTTGCTACGGAATGTTGATCTTACTTACTTTAAATTAAACCCGGAAATACTATGTTTCCGGTGTCATATGCTAAAATGATATGTAAAGAGATTTCATGTATTTATTTCACACCTAGGACTGCAAACAGACTGTCTCTTGTTTTGAAACGTCAAATTGTGACACAAGGTCTTGACATTCAGCCACGGAAAAAAAAAATAAACTTAGAACTGATGTCTATACCACCAGGTAAAAGAACACCTCAAACAGATTTAAAAAAAAAGTTAGGCGCGAATGTTTTTTTTTAATGTTTTATGATACTGTACTATTGGTATATTTACAAATGAAATAGTATGGTTCGGCGAAATCAGTTTGTTTTATTTCATGGCAAGTTTGAGAAAAGCACTATACAAATCTCGGCGAGAAACAGGGTTACAGGCCGCGTATCCCTATCTGGCCTCAGTTCCTTCGGCCAGATATATCTACTTGGCCTGTAACCCTTCGTTTCCCGTCCTCTATAGTAATGTACTATTACTTAACTTAGTACTGGTCCAAAAGGTGTGTTGTTAGTTAATCAGTAGGAATAGCACGTTATCTGATATTGCGCTAAGAACGCCCTGTTATTGTATCATAATGTATTTTGTTTTAAAATGGATCCAGTACGGAGGAAGACAGTAATTAATAACTCGAGTTGTTGTTGAAAGGCACTTTGTAAAGGAGTTTATTAGAATTAGGATCTAAAGATTCTAAAGCAAGATCGGGGCTGAATTTTTCATTTTCCGCCCTTATTTCATTACTTGCAAGGGAAATAACAAATTCTAATTACTTTTAGATGGTTGGTATTTAAAAATGGCTTATTGTCAACACATGTTATAATTATAACGTTTAAATATAAGTACCATGCGCCAAATATTAGAAAGAACCTACATTACCTACACACGAAAATGCATAAATTACACACTTAAGAATTACATTTTCATCGTTTAGTTATGTATTTATATTAAGTACACACTTGTACAGACTATATCAAAAGAGTGTCATTTATTTTGATATTTTTCTACGAACAAATAAAACATGGAAGCCGCACGCCATATTAAATTGCCTTTCAAAAACGGTCCTGAATTTTACTTGACAAGTGTCACCCCCTCTTCAATGCATCACGGCAATGAATTTCAATGTCAGCCTATAAAAACTTAAACCGCCATTTAAAAATAGTTGTGATTAGTCCATCAAAGTTTTGATTGGCTATATTCTATAAACATTTGTCAAAGATGTTGCGCCAATATATGCGCGGTGTTAAGTCAACGGCTATGTCCTGCCCATCTTGGCACAATTGAACAATTGTTTTTGCGGGCATTTTTGAGCTGGCGTTAGACGTCTATGTTATATGTGGTCGCAGTATTTTTTTCTTCCAATCAATTTCATTTTGACAGCGGAAACCTAAAGCTTTGTTATTTTCCGCTTCGATTTCTCCCCTGATTTATTTGAATGTTTGTTTTTATCAAATTCAAACGTCGGTAAGCTCCTTACAGTATTGGTTTCAGATTTACGATTTATGAGACCTTTGTGACAACCATGAACTCCCTTGGAGTTATTGACGCAGACTTACTTTATATCTATCCTGCTCGTACTCACGTGGCGCGAGCGAGCCGTATAGAAAGTAAACGTGCGTTAATAATACGCTGCAGCTCATGCTACTTGTCAGGTCATCATCATCATCATCATCATCATCCGCCTATGTTAGTCCACTGCTGGACGTAGGCCTCTCCTATTAACTATGCGTATAGACGCATTAGGAGGTAAATGCCCATAATCGCCACGCTGGGCAAGCGGATTGGCGATCGCAGTAATGTGTCCACTAAGATGACGCTGCTGCCTATCATCATCATGTCAGTGACACTTCAATCCCTTAGTCGACTCTTACGACACCCGCAGGAGGAGTTGGGGTGGTGACAAATGTATTCTTACTGCCGTCACCACACGGCATACTTACTTGTCAGGTATATTTTAATAAAATATGCACCTGACATACCGTCTCTTTCACTCCTGTACATTTTTAAGTGCTGTCTCTATCAGTCAGATGGTAAATGTATTAAGTATTGTGCTGAGATCGCGAAACGTCTGGTTGACGTGACCAAAGGCCGAAGAGCTGGCGGCTTCCTCGCACAACGCATCAGTATTGCGATACAGCTAGGAAATGCCGCCAGCATCTTCGGTACAATGCCACAAGGGCCAATCTTAGATATAGGTTAGGTTAAGTAGATTAGTAAGATTTAATACATATATGTACATAAATTCATGATCATCATCATCATATCAGCCGAAAGAGGTCCACTGCTGAACATAGGCCACCCCCAAAGATTGCCACAATGACCGGTCCTGCGCCATCCGCATCCAGCGGACTCCTGCGACCTTCACCAGGTCATCAGTCCACCTTGTGTGGGGTCTACCCACACTACGCCTTCCGGTACATGGCCGCCACTCAAGAACCTTCCCGCCCCAACGGCCATCGGCCATGTACATAAATTGTAGTTTTGAAAATAAATATAAGTATAAGTATTTTGTGACGCTTGACAATGAAAATATTTTAATAAAAAACTTTGTTTTGAAAGGCAGCATATTATTTTGACGGCCACAATACGGCTCAGTATGTAGTGATCCTGCCTGCAAACCTGGACGTTCCGGGTTCAAATCTCGGTAATGATGTAGGTGTGTGTGTATTTATAAATATTTGTTCATAAGACATTGTTATGTTTATGTATTTAAGTACATATCTACGAGTATATATTATCACATCATCACATCATCAGCCTATCTCAGTCCACTGCTGGACGTAGGCCTCTCGTATTAACTATGCGTATAGACGCATTAGGAGGTAAATGCCCATAATCACCACGCTGGGCAAGCGGATTGGCGATCGCAGTAATGTGTCCACTATGATGACGATGTCCACGTATCTATTATGTACATGTACATACATAATATACTGTCGCTTAATATCTACAACACAAGTCTTAATTGAGCTTAATATGGGACTAGGAAGATTTTTGTAATAACTTCCCATGGTATATTGATTTATATCATCATCTTCATCATGCTAAAAATATATTTCACGCTGTTTTCTTACGTTTTAAGTTGACGCGCGTAATATAATTTTATTAGGTATGAATGAGTCTTTCGATTTTTCCCGAGTTTTAGAGTTTAAAATCATCATCATCATCAACCGAAAGAACGTGCAGGTTCAACACGTTCTTTCAATCTATGTTAGCAATCTGGGGTTGCAGGCGCCCATAGGCTAAGGTGACTGCTTTCCATCAGGCGGGCCGTATGCTTGTTTGCCACCGACGTGATATTAAAAAAAATCTTTGGGGGAGACCTATCCCCAAAGATTGCCACAATTACCAGTACTGCGCCACCCGCATCTAGCGGACTTCTGCGACCTTGATGACATATCAACTTATGCGTAGATTTAAATCATTTCCGAACGTTGACACTGCTTTATTGCGGCGATAACTTATACTGAAAGTTAATCAAAGTCTTTGGATACCCTTCCAACACTTACCTTTATACAGGTTGTTTCGTTTCGTTCATTCATGGTGCGTTTTAAAGGTTTTTAAAGTAGGTACAGTCACATTATATGTATCTTTATACCTAATTTAATGAATTAATCAGCATTTCCTGTTATTTGAATTTTAATATGTCTTGTGTTTATAATGTGTAATGTGTGTTAAATTATTTGAATCTTGACCTCGACTTACATAAATAAATACTATGGGATATTTTTTAAATGTATTTATTTGATTGTCAATACTTGTTCTATCATTACAATTAACATATTAACAAACTTATCTTTAAATTCACAACCAAATAGGTACAGGCAAATTCAACATGCAAGACTTAAAATAAATGAATACACCTTTAATAAAATTATGCATTATCCGGGTATTAATTATATTTGATTAAAAAAAAAATATAATTCAAAACTGGAAGTTAGTACATAATTCATAGGTCTCACGATAAGCACAGTTAGGGTTTATGGTGTAAAGTACATACATAGCGCGAGAGCGACGATACATTTCTGTTATATACATATGATATGTACATAAAAATAAATAAATAAATGTCTTGGGACATCTTACACAAATCAACCTAGTACCACGGTAAGCTCAATAATTAAGGCTTGGGATGTATACCAAGCGACGATATATAATAGATAGATACATATAGATACTTAAATACATAGACAGTCATGATCATGACCAAGGAACAAAATATTTGTGATAAATGAATACACAAATAATGCCCTCGCCGGGCTTCAAACCCGGAACCTCCAGCTTCGTAGGCAAGGTTACCAAATAGGCTACGAAGGCTGACAATGAAATGAATGGAAGAAAAAAGTAGGTTACTGGTTTTACAAATCAGCATTTTTCCTTCTAACCGAGAGCACCCTGTATTCCCTTACGAGATGACCGCCGTCAGCAAAGCTGTCAATACCGAATCAAATTGATATCGCGTCACCATTTTACCTTGGTCTCCCCTTCTCAAGTCACAATTCAGAAATTCGGCTGGATACTAACCAGTATTTTAAGTTTGTGTTTTTAATATTAAATGTCATGTACCAAACAAAATATATGGGTGCGGTGACGGCAGTAAGAATACATTTATCACCACGCATAGTTTAGAAGATGCCTACGTCCAGCAGTGGACTATCATAGGTTGATTTGAACCAAAGTCCTCAGTTTCGCGGTAGCAGGCCTGATGGCTATAACACATTGCAATGCTGATACGTTGTGTGAGGAAGTCGCCAGCTCTTCGGTCTTTAGTTACGTCAACGAGACATTTCAGGATTTTGGGAATCCATTTGCGTGTGCTGGTACCCCATTAACATAAAGTTTCTACGCCAGACGGTACAAAATCGTACTCATTGCTTGTATATAAATAATGATAACATGAGACATAAAATTCCACCATAAGAAAAGCTAAGATAACTTTATTTGCTTTAAACATTACCAGGTACAGGTGTTAGTGTTATTTCATTGTAGGTAAGATTACATTTAACCACCGTAGGTAAGCAATAGCTTAAGCCAAACAATAGAAGCAACAGAAGCTATCACAATTCAACAAACAATATACAATGTAGGTACATATAATGGTTTCATTTTTAATTAAGCAACAGAAGCTAATCCCAATCGAACAAACAATATACAATATAGCTACAAGTACATGTAATGGTTTTATTAATTTTTTGCTTGATAATACCCATTTTGGTACTCTAACAAATAAATCTCCGACTTTACAGTAGTAGTAGTTCATAGTAAACTGTTTTTCAAAGAAAAGTTTATCGTAAGGGACACATGGCTGAAAGGTCACAGGTCAAATAAAAATGGCCGCCGACAAGGTCCGATTTAGGGAATATTTTATTATTCGGGAAATTCGAGCTTTGGGTAACTGCTGTTAGGTCAGGATTTTCAAATATGGAATATTTTTTTGTGAATTAAATTTTTGGTTCGATTGGTTAACCAATTTAAGTGTAAAGAATGCGGAAAATAAGGAACTAACTTCTACGGGTATTTGTTTGTGTTGGGTATATTTATCTATTTTTTGTAGTTTATTCAGATTTACACCCGTCAACATAGTCAGGTGGCTTATGATGGTCCCGTTTTTATCTATTTATCGTACTATGCGTCACTTTCGGACTTACATACCTGCCAGAACGTGACGACAACGACGACAAACGATTAGATGCGGTGTGACGTACCATCATAAGCCTACAGCAGAGCTAAACTGACGCATAATAATGAATAAATAAATAAGCAGGGCCCGTAATTCTCATGCTGATGACATCAATTTGACGTCACGCTTTATATAGGTGATCCCAAATAGTTTTATTATTAAATATTAATCATTAGTCGTCAATCATTTTAATCATGTACAAATGACTTCAAAAGTAGTAAATTTACTCGTGAAATAAATAATACCTACTGATACGCGCTTTACGTTAGAGAGGTATTCGGTTTTCTACATAATTATTGAAACGTGTTAACAAAATGTATGTATAAAAACAAATCAAATAGTTTTATTAATAGTTCACGTATCAAGTAGGTATAATTTATTTCACGAGTTAATATATTATAAGTATACTACTTTTGAATTTATTCGTACATGATTGAAATGATTGACGACTAATTATTAATAATTATCAATAAAACTATTTTGGATCACCCTAAATGGAGCGTGACGTCAAATTGATGTCATCGGCATGAAAATTACGGGCCCTGTAAATAAGAAATGTGCCTATATTACAGTTTCCATACTAAAATTTGTTCAGTATGACTTTTATCGAGGTAAATCGAAATATTCATCGAAATGACAACCTCACGTAAATGTCATATAGTTGGTAGGAGTAAAGTCGGGTTACATTAGCCCAAACGAAAACAACCGCTTTAATTGACTTAAATAAATAAAAATGTGGCATATAACATTTTAATTAAGCGATGTCTGAATCAGAATTAGAACAGTTTATTTGTAAAACATAGATACAAATAGGTCTTAGGTCTATAAGTACACCTTTGTTTTGCCTTTTGATATGAAAATGTCAAAGAACATTAAAAGAAAAAAATATTAAGCAACAAATAAATTAAGATTTAAAATGTAACTATATATATAGTTGAAATTTGCAATATCAAGCAAATAATCTTGTTTTAATTTGTCAGCCTCCGCAGCCTAGTTGGTAGTGACCCTGCCTACGAAGCTGGAGGTCCCGGGTTCGAATCCCGGCGAGGTCATTATTTGTGTATTTATTTATCACAAAAATTTGTTCCTTGGTCATGGCTGTCTATGTATTTAAGTATCTATCTATTATATATATCGTCGCCTAGTACCCACATCATAAGCTTTAATTGAGCTTACCGTGGGAATAGGTTGATTTGCGTAAAATGTCCCAAGATATTTATTTATTTATTTAATTCAAACTTTCATTTGCCAAGATGGATTTGTTGGATGGGCCATGTTACCCCCTTGGGATAATGTAACCCGAGTTTATCATGTTATTTCAAAACCCGGTTTGCTCTACTTATCGGGTTTCACCAGGCAACCTTCAATATATTCGGTGTGTGCGGTGTTATTAGTAATTCAGGAAACGTGTATATAAATAATCTTCTTGTTCTTAAATAAATATCTTGGGACACAAATCGACCTAGTCCCACGGTAAACTCAATTAAGGTTTGTGATGTGGGTACAGTCGAGGAATTTAATTTCCTACCCATTTCGTACCTTGTCACAGTGACAATCAATATGAAAGCTGCTAGGATTGGCATATTATGGCTACTATGACAAGGTACGAAATGGGTAGGAAATTAAATTCCTCGACCGTACCAGGTGACGATATATATAATATATAGATATAGATACATCATATAGATACTTAAATACATACACAGCCATGACCAAGGAATGAATATTTGTGATAAATAAATACACATTATAATGCCCTCGCCGGGACTCGAACCCGGAACCTCCAGCTTCTTAGGCAGGGTCACTACCAATTAGGCTACGGAGGCTGACAGGTATATGTACGAATTAAGTGTTACTCATAGTTTACTACATCGGAATGTGTATACTTACATACTAAGTGCTACTCATAGTTCACCACATCGGAATTACCCCGTATATCGATTTAACGCCCCTATGTCCGCCATGCCATCATTTGCACATGCTTCCTTATCGGCTATGGCACGCTTGTAACATATTGATTTGTAGGCGAGTATAGCAGTGTTATTCACTAAGGAAACCGCTTTGCTATCAGCACTGTGTCAGCGCTGCGGCAGCGTCGAGCCTAAAAATCGTATTCACTAATGTACTTTAACCGACACTAGTCCTCGGTGACGAATGCGGCGTGAGCTGGAACTACACTGCGTCGAGAGTTTAACGTTTAATGTACGAACTTCGTATTCTCTAACGAAAAACAGCGATGAACTCGCCCACAACCTCGCTCACAGCCTCGATTCCTAATGTCAAATAAAACAGCTAGGATTTTAGACAAGGCTGTCTCGACGACTTGATTGACGTCGAGCTGGTTGACAAACGCAGCTTCGAATGTGTGAATAAGAGAATAGCATAGCAGTAAACTGTGGGTATTGATCGTTTGGGTTCGAATCCGGGTGAGAGCATGTCTTGTGTATTTATTACAATAGTACATTGTACATCTGAGGTAAGTACGGTATTACTAATGACAGTGTTAGAAGCCCGACGCCGTAGGTGGAGGTCTTTTAATGACTCGAGTTAGCATTCCGCTTACCGACCATGATGCATACAATGTTTTTCATCACACTTGCTAGCAAAAAAAATAGTTAAGACAAAATATTATTAAATGATGTACTAGCATTTCTATTACTCCCTAGGGAATTTCACTTTTCTATTACTCCCGCTACACATGCAAGCAATGGCGCGCTTAGACAGCAAGTTTAGTGTGATGAATACGGGTGAGGGTGCTCCTTATTTTTGCAATTTTGTAAGATGTTCGAACCAATAAAAGAGCTCTTTGCTCTCCCGATTGCAATTTTCTATGTGGCACCCTCTCATTTTGTTATTTGATAAGTAAACCATATTTGATTTTTTTTTTCAATTATTATAAACAAAATTTAGGGGTCAATTATTATTAAAAAAAAAACAAATAATGGTTTACTTATCAAATAACAAAATGAGAGGGTGCCCCATAGAAAATTGCAATCGGGAGAGCAAAGAGCTCCTGTATTAGTTCGAACATCCTATAAAATTACAAAAATAAGAAGCACCCTAATACGGGTCTTTTCTTCCCTGCTAGGAGGAATTTGGCACTTTTATGTACAAGAACCTTCTGTTGCCAGCTTACAAAATAACAATAAAATATGAAAATAAAGAGGCCGTACATAATTAATTAGGAATCCATTATGCGCAAATATATGAAATATTTAATTTTTCTACTATTTTACCCAAAAATTACAGGTGAATCGATAACAGTCGAGTTTAGCTTGCAGCCCAAACATTTTATATCCAAAAATAATTGTGTCAACATCGTAATAGGAAATGAGTTGGCAATAGCTGTTTGTTAGGATATATAGATATAGAGCAATTTATAGAGGTACAGTCGACTAAATGTTATTATTAATCAAAAGAACTGATTAAGTTAATTTAATTTTGGTAAGGCCGTGTGGTGACGGCAGTAAGAATTCATTTGTCACCACCCCAACAAACTCCTTCTGCGAGTGTAAGAATCGACTAAGGGATTGAAATTTCACTGATCATACTAAAAGATTGATGATGGGCAGCAGCGTCATCATAGTAGACACATTACTGCGATCGCCAAGCCGCTTGCCCAGCGTGGCGATTATGAGCAATTACCTCCTAATACTTACGCATAGTTAATAGGAGAGGCCTACGTCCAGCAGTGGACTAACATAGGCTGGTAGCTCTTTTCTGCGTAAAAACAGTAATTTAGTTATAAATTGTGTTCAATTATTTATATGTATATAATTATTATTTTATTTGAATATATTACATTCCTGAATTTTGTGTAGAATGCACGTAAAAAAACCGTCAGTGTGGCATCAAACGTAAAAGTTTGGCGAGTTTAATATTTAATTGTAATGTTTTCTTTCCTTTGTTATGCAAATATATATTTTTACCTAGATCGCGCCTGATATCTATACCCCTCGGTCTTACCAACCACCGATCTAATTTCTTGGGTATGCAATCTTTTATAAGGTAAGTCTTGTATAACTTAAAATGTTCCGGATACGAATCCCGGCGAGGACATTAATTTGTGTATTTATTTATCACAAATATTTGTTCCAAGTATCTACAGGGTGTAATCGATAAGTGTTTACAGGCCATAATTCCGTAAACATGAGAGATATCAGAAAACTTTTAACTGATATCGAAAGTACGTTACACAACAAGTAAAATTATATTAATAACTTTTTCTAAATAGATGAAGTAATATTAAAAATACTAAGTTAAAACGCTCCCATACATTTAGTATGACGACTTACAGCCTTAAAGAATGTCGGGTGTCACAAGAGATAAAACTATTAGAGATTCGTTATTTGTACGAATACAATGCAATGAAATAATAATACTACCGTTTATGAAATAATTAATCTAACATTTATTCTTAAATTAAAAGTTTGTTATCTTTGAATGAACGGTTACCTACTAAATGTATGGAAGGGTTTGAAGTAAATATTTGGGATATTTCTGATTTTATTTCAAAAAAGTTATTAGTGTAATTTTACTCGTTGGGTAACGTTCTTTCGATATCAGTTAAAAGTTTTTTGATATCTCTCATATTTACGGAATTATGGCCTGTAAACACTTATCGATTACACCCTGTATATGTATCTATCTATTATGTATATCGTCACCTGGTACCCACATCACAAGCCGATTTGTGTAAAGTGTCCGTGGGACTAGGTCGATTTGTGTAAAGATGTCTAAAAATATTTATATTTTATTTTTATATTCGATATTTCTGCACCGTTCAAATGCCATCTTCAGGTAGTACTACCTTAAATGCAATTTATATAGTGAACATCCCGCCTTAAGTCACACTAATAATAGTAATAATGTAAATGACCACATTAGCTTAAAGTTATTTGATTTGTTTCACAAAAACGTGTACTGCACCGAATCGGCTATAAAAATAACAATGTCTGGTTATTATTCTTCGTAAGTCATAGTTATATCTAAGTAACTAAGTAGTTCAGTAGTAACAGAAAGGACGAAAAGTATTAAAATACCAAAGTTATTGCGTCTGAGTGTCCCTTGAGGGCTATTACGAACTAATATGCTGTGGAATGATATCGTATTGGCAAAGCGCCGATATTGTTTTGATATTTTTCTGCGACATCGTATTAGTAGTTTGCTATATGGATAGATATGAATTAGACAGTGTGCCTTTAAGACGGGAAAAAAATTAAATGGGAAATTGTTATTCAAAGTTGGATCTTGATATCGCGACATCGTAGCTTGTCAAATGCAAGATATCTTGATAGTATACCTGGTACTGCGTCATAATTGTTATTTTGTTTTTATTTTTAACCTTTATTATGCGTAAGCGTCAAGTAGTTTAATCAAATTTTGACTTTGACGGCAATTGCATAATGTAAAATTGTAATAGAGCAGATCTGCTACTAAGCAAACGAAAGGTTAATACTGTCATTGCGGACGAGTGCTACGCGCTACGCTCGTAGCCGATCCCGTGATTTTTCCGCTTTGTAGCGTAAATGGACCTCCCACAGAGAACTCCCCTCGGGAGTTCCCCGCGCTCAAAGTGTTAAACTAATTAACTTTTTTTACATTTTTCAACGTGTGGTGACGGCAAAAAAAATACATTTGTCACCACCCCAACTCCTCCTGCGGGTGTCGTAAGAGTCGACTAAGGGATTGAAGTGTCACTGACCATATTTGATTAAAAATTGATGATGGGCAGCAGCGTCATCATAGTAGACACATTACTGCGATCGCCAATCCGCTTGCCCAGCGTGGCGATTATGGGCATTTACCTCCTGATGCGTCTATACGCATAGTTAATAGGAGAGGCCTACGTCCAGCAGTGGACTATCATAGGCTGATGATGATGATGATGACATTTTTCAATGTTTCAAAAATGATAAGTTATTGATTAGTAAAAAACCCATAATAACGAAAAATCCAAGAAAAATATATTTTTTTAATTACAACATGTGGAAGAAATTGTTGATTAGCTTATTAATGCACTGTGGTATTCTATTTATAAGAGGGGGGTAAATATGACTTTTGTTCAATGTAGTTTTAGTTAGCTTTTCTATTTAGATTATTAGTTTCATCTTTGTTTTTATTTTAGATAGATTATTAAAACTCAGGCTTTCCGTTGTCGAACTGACATAAGTCACTTTATTCAAATGCACAAAAGGTAGTTGTACAATTTTGCTCACAGATGTCGCCACAAGTAAGTCTACATTATTTAGTTACTATAAACAGCATCCCCACTTAACTAAATAAATGTATTAACTAAATATTGCATTTTTATTTAATTTTAACCCCCAACATCTCCATAAACTTGTAATGTTTTTTGGATAATAAACCCTTTGTTAACAGGTCAGCAGGCATCTCTTGTGTTGAAATATATTCAATTTCAATTAACCTATTTTTTATTGCATCTCGAACATAATGAAAACGAACATCAATATGTTTTGATCGATTGTGTGCCTGATGACTTGTTGCTAATTTTAATGCACTTTGGTTATCACACTTTAATTTAATAACATTTCTTTTCCCAGTAATTTCATACATCAATTTTCCTAAATAAACAGCCTCTCTAGCTGCTTCAGAGAGCGAAACATACTCCGCTTCACTGCTTGACAAAGAAACCATTTTTTGTTTTCTACTCTGCCACGATATTACAGAACCATTCATAATAAAACAAAATCCAGTATAAGACTTTCGGTCAAGTTTATCACTAGCCCAGTCTGCATCAGAAAAACCTATTAATTCTGCATTCTGCTTACTGTACTTTAAACAATAATGCTTTGTTTTTTGTAAATATTTTAATACTCTTTTAGCATAACTGAAATGGTTTTCATTGTAGCAATTATTAAACTGGCTTAGGTAGCTAAGAGAATATGCTATATCAGGTCTAGTTAAAATAGCCAGATACATAAGACATCCTATTAGTCTTTGGTATGGAATATTTTTTACACAGTAATTAGACTTTTCAATATTCAACATATTTTCAATAGGAGTATCTATAGTTTTACAGTCAGACATATCAAATCGTGACAACAATTCGTCTATATATTCTTGTTGATCAATAGTTACAGTTTTACATTCCTTATTCACATTAATTCTCATACCTAGGTAACGTCTGACAGGACCTAAGTTTTTTAATTTAAATTCAGAGCTTAACACATCTATTAATCTCTCAGTCTCCTTAGTACAATTTGAGAATATCAAGAAATCATCTACATAAACTGTCACAATTATTTTAGTATTTCCAGAAGTTTTTGTAAATAGGCAAGGTTCATATTTGCTCATTGTTAAACCTAAGTTACACAAACAGTCTTTCACTCTTTCGTACCAAACTAGAGAAGATTGTTTCAATCCATAGATAGCTCGTTTCAGTTTTAAAACTTTACCTTGACTACAATTTTCAAATCCTTCTGGAATTGACATGTAAATATTTTCCTTTAAATGTCCATTTAAAAATGCAGTTGTCACATCCAGGTGTGTAATGTCCATGTCCCACTGTACACTGAGTGCAAATAACATCCTTAGTGTAGAATGTTTGACCACAGGGGAAAAAGTGTCCTGGTAGTCAATGCCACGTTGCTGCGTGAAGCCTTTCGCGACAAGCCGGGCACGGTACCGCACTTTATCATTCACATCTAGTTTTTTATTGAATACCCACTTGCACTTTACAACTGAACCATCACTAGGAGCATCAACTAGCTCCCACGCACTATTATCCTCGAACGACTTCAGCTCCTCCTGCATGGCCGTCCTCCACAGCTGGGCTTCTGGTCCATTAAGAGCTTCTGCAAAGTCTATCTGTTCAAATTCTGGATAAGGATTGGAAACAACCATGTTACCAAAACCATAGCGTTCTGGGGCTTTTCTTACTCTCTTGGTCTGTTCAACTATGGGAGCAGATTGCAGATTATCACTTGACATATCAGTCTCAATACTTTGAGTAGTTATGGTTTCATCTAAGGTCTCTTCATATTCACTCTGTGGGTCTGTATATGTGGAAGTACTTGAATTGTTTAGAGATTCACTACCTGTAGACTCCCCCACTGAATCTCGACAACCTTCAGTTAACTCTCCTGTCAACTGTTCACCATCATCTGCCACTTCCATGTCGTTATGTAACCAGACTAAGTTTTCATCTTTTCTATTGGGTTTTGATGTCATCACCGCATTTTCCATGACTATGACATCCCTCTTCACAGAAATATTGTTTTCTTTGGGATCATATACACGATAACCCTTTGTTGTTTCAGAAAAACCAACAAGGATGTATTGTTCAGCCTTTTTGTCCCACTTTAACCTTTTCTGTTTAGGTATGTGCACCATTACAGGACTTCCAAATAACCGGATATGTTCTAAGTTTGGCTTCTGACCATACCATACTTCATAAGGAGTTTTGTTTCCCAAGCTTGAAGTTACAGATCTATTCTTCAAGTAGACTGCTGTATTTGCTGCCTCCGCCCAAAATTTCTTCTCAAGATTTGCATCGAAAAGTAAGCACCTTGCTTTCTCCACAACAGTTCTGTTTGCCCTTTCGCACACCCCATTTTGTTCAGGCGTGTATGCATTTGTTCGTTGGTGAATTATTCCCTCTTTCAGCAGGTACCTCTCCATTTCTCCATTACAAAATTCACCTCCGTTGTCTGTTCGTAGGATTTTAATTTTTTTGTTCTGTTGGTTCTCGACCATTGCTTTAAATTCTTGAAATTTTTGGAACACTTCATTCTTATGCTTGAGAAAATATATGAATGTCATACGACTACAGTCGTCAATAAATAAAAGAAAATACTGTGCACCACCAATGGATTTAGTTTCCATTGCACCACATACATCGGCATGTATTATCTGTAGTGTTTCAGTGCTTTTTTGTGCCACATGTGGAAATGGAAGCCTCATTTGTTTGCCTTCACAACAGGTAACACAGGTATTCTTTGTCACGTTACTGGAATCAGGATAAGACATTCCATCCACACCGCCATTCTTCATTTTATGTAAGTCGTTCGTATTTACGTGTGCTAATCTTCTGTGCCAAAGTTCTGCGCTTGTTATCTCTGATGCTGCCAACATACAATCTGCTACTTTAATATTTAGCTTGTATACTCCATTAATTGAGTTCGCTGTGGCCACCAGTTGATCCTTTTTGTTGAATATATAACAATGATCAAGTTCAAAAAATACTTTGTTGCCCTTTTTGATTAATTCGTATACTGACAACAAATTTGTTGATAAACTTGGCACGCACAACGCATTTGTAACTGTTATATCGTAGTTACAATCTGTGGATATCTGTACGTCTCCTGAGCACAACACCGGTATCTTCACATTATTTGCAACTGTGATTTCTGATAACGTCGGTGAACTGTTCACGTTTTCCATCCACGCTTGATTTGGCGTCATATGGGTACTTGCAGCACTATCCACGTACCACTCACTTTTGCTAAAGTCTCCGTTGAGAAAAACTACGCTAAAAGCATTCGATTGCTTATTTTTTTCATTTTTTTGCAACAATGGACACTGGTTTCTAAAATGGCCGACTTGTTTACACTTATAACAAGAGACAGTTTTTTCACCAATCACTTTTGACGTTGTCATATTTGAAGTTGACGGTCCGCCATATTTGATCTTTGGTTTTGTGCGTTGTACTCTGTTTATTCTGTTTGCAGCGAATGCAGTGCCACTGGAATCCGTGTCAGCATTTGAAACCTCCATGTCAATTAATTTTGATTTTATTACGTCTGTGGTAATTTCTATGCCGGAGTGCTCTATGGCCATAATCATGGGAGAAAATCTCTCTGGTAAACCGGCTAGCAACAAAGACCCAATCCATTCATCTGTAATTGCAAAGCCCGTGCCCTTTAACCTCTGCGCTGTCTCGACAACCTGCGTCACATATGAAGTCATGGATTCGCAACTTTCTTGTCGCAGCGAGATTAAATGCCTTAATAATGTTATTTTCCTGGAAAATCCCGAATCGTCAAACATTAATTTCAACTTTTTCCACAATTCCGCAGATGTTTTAGTTTCTTTTATATGCACATATAATCCTGGATCTATTGTTAAAACCAGTTTAGCCTTAGTCTTCTCGTCGTCCGTTGGTTTTCTTTCAAAACTTGGCGCCGGACTCGATTTAATGTAATTCGCCATGCCTTCTAGCACCAACAAATTCTCGACGGCATAACTCCACTCATCGTAGTTTTCACGTCCTTTTAGCTTAGGTACACTTTGAATATAGTTCACAGACATGATTGTACAGAAAGTCTATTATTTTCAACTGTAATAACTGGTCACAAACTAATTAATTACTGAAAATAATCGGATATCGCCCATAACCTATTAAAACTCAGGCTTTCCGTTGTCGAACTGACATAAGTCACTTTATTCAAATGCACAAAAGGTAGTTGTACAATTTTGCTCACAGATGTCGCCACAAGTAAGTCTACATTATTTAGTTACTATAAACAACATAGATATCTTTATTTGTGTATTTCTATAATAATTTAGAATAACTTTATCAAATAAAGACAATTATATATATTTGCCAAAATACATCCAACTTTGAAATTTTATACACATTAAAACTATGATCAGCCTATTACAGTTAGGTTCTTGCCATACAAATTTAGAATTGGGAGCACACCCTAATTACAGTCCACCACGTCTGGACAAACGCCTATTCCAATACATATGCATATGGGCGCATTAGAAATGAATGCCAGCAATCGCCACGCTGAGCAAGTGGATTGGCGATCGCAGTAATGTGTCCACTATGATGACGCTGCAGCCCATCATCAATCTTTTATGAAATCACTAATGGTAAGTGACACTCCAATCCCTTAGTCGACTCTTACGACACCCGCAGGAGTTGGGGTGGTGACAAATGTATTTTACTGCCGTCACCATACGGCTAAGGGTTTAGGCATAGAATGATGAATAGAAAAAGAGGAGTATTATAAACCTATACCTCGTTTGCCATCTAAGCCATAAAAATCAGCATGACATTTAGATACTCAACACGTAGTGCGAATTCGACTGGAAGCCGTAAATTTTTATTGTTACTGTTACGAGCTCTTTACAGAACACCTGTCGACATATATATAATTCAAATACCATATACATATGTATAGTGTACATAACAGTCAACGAGTACAATCTCAGGCCACTTTACGACCATGTCACAATAACATGTACCAAGGGATTTCTTATAAATTGATTTATAATATTACTTTGACATAGTTCTTGAAATGCTTAGGGTTCCAACTGGCTGCACATATGTGTCAGTGTGTAAGTTTATTTATCTATAATACACGGACAATAAGGTCAAAGAAAAAAATATTTTCTTGTTATTTGAGGTAACTATCTAATATAGTTTCAAATTAATAATGGATATACGTTTAATGTATTTGATTTGTTTATATAGTGTAGTTGAACACACTCACTATATGTAGCTCGCAAACACATTTTTGAATGATAATACGTACGTAAATGTAATTTTGCTATATAAATGCTTTCCACTCTCACCATAGGTGTTAATTTTTTTAAGGGGCTAAATAATTTGCATACATCATGCTTACATCTATTTCATATCGATTATAAACATCTTCTGTATAGAGTGTTCAAAGGCATAACAACAATTGCGTTAACATTTATAGTCATCTTATAAAATATTAATTTCAAAAACTCAGTTGGTGTGCCATCCTACCGACTGCGCCAACCAACTGGTTGCGCAGTACTTCAACAAGATGAAATTTTGCTGTCATAGTCGTCTCAGCAAGTAATTACTACAAGAGATGGTTAAACGTAGGCATAAACGTATATATAAATACATACGTAATTCTCTACTATTACAAAATCACACTTGTTGCGACGCATTATTTTGTTGTTAATTGATACAACGATAAATTCGATCAGTTTAGGTGTTGAGTTTTAGTAATTTTTGTGTATATAAGTGATTCTGTAAGGAACATTTCTTACAGAATCACTCATATACACATCATCATCAGCCTATAATAGTCCACTGCTGGACGTAGGCCTTTCCTATTAACTATGCGTATAGACGCATTAGGAGGTAAATGCCCATAATCGCCACACTGGGCAAGCGGGTTGGCGATCGCAGTAATGTGTCCACTATGACGACGCTGCTGTCCATCATCATTTTTTTTATCACCTACACAAAAATCACTTAAACTCAATAGTATGTAAACTATTGCTTTAGTTTTTATTGAATAATATGACCTAATTAGACGTAGTTACCTATGACTGATTTCTTTACATAAATCTAATTTTATTTATTTAATTTAAAAAGGTCTTCCTTCTTTGCTTAAAACGGTTTTCAGTCTGAGCTCAAAAGGAATGATTGAATCTGATCAATAGTTTTCTTCTTCTAGAATTATATCTTTTATTAAACGTCAAAATAAGCATAACCGTAAATATATGTAAACTTAACTACACTCACGATACCATCAGTGACCATTGCAAAGTAAATTGAAATTCTGTAATTTTTGTTTGTCATAAAAGTCTCACAAACAAATTAAATTGTGAATAAAGATCTTATCATATTTTTTTATTAAATTCGTAAGTACAATTCCACCCTGGCATACATTACCCATCTGATTCTTACTATTTCGTTCCAACCATCCATCACTCTTACATTACATATGATATGACAGACCAAGATTCTCAATATTCAGGCAGCACTACCATGTGATATTATCATATTACACCCGTGGTGTCGCGTTACTCGCTACGTAACAAAATGTTTTGTGTTTTCGATATGTTAACACTACTAAAATATATATTGTATTTACTATGTATTTCATTTGTATTTGTATTACAACATTGGATTAAATTATAAACTTAGAAACTCTAAGAACGTACTAACTACTTTATTACGTGTTTTTTTTACTTTTAGTAGTGAGTCTTAAAAGTTTTATTGCGGTCAGGTTTGTAAAGATAATTAAATATAAAATATTCATGAGTAAAAACTATGTAGACATTTTTTGTCACTTAAAATGTATAGAATGAACATCCATATCAAGTTTTTATAGAATTTTTAAAATTGCATTTTATAATGAAAATGCGCTTACACATTTGTACGGTCAACCAAATTAGAACCCTACGCTACTCAGAAATTATGTCAAAGTAACCTTATCAATCAGAATGAAAGACATCTCAAACTACTTTTTGTTATGACATGGTTGTACAGTGGCCTAGGTCTCCAATCGGTTGACCCTGCATATTTAGTCAATTAATAACCCATACACAACATTTTTTAATTAAACAATCCATATAAATAAATTGATATGTGTAAAAGTTTCCTCTAAATTGAATCAATCTTAATTGATACATAATATTTCTCCGAATCAATCTCTGAAACAGAAAAGATGAAATCGAAACCGAAAGAAAAACAACTCTAAGCTCGGTAAATATTCAAATAATGCAAACGCGACGTCACTGTTTAAAAATCTTGGCATTTTCACACTAGCCATATTTCTTTCTTCAATGGTGCTACATATTTTAAGAAACACTGCAAAATACCATTTGAAAAGTAGAAACAAAGTGAGCAGGACAGTAATAAAGATAAGAAGACATTTGCTGCAACAATCGCTGACATTTTATGGAAACAAATGCATTATGAAAACGGACGTAAATACACTTTTATGTGCATTTCTTTCTGTAAACTAAAATTAATGAGAATATGATATCTCATAAGTATACCTCTATATTTTTTATCAGGAACCAGAGATTGACTAAATCAAACATCGACATAACTGTTATCGGTGCGTACACCCTATTCTCATAAACATACTAACTTCGTAAAATCAGGTAACCAAGAAATATAGGAGTCATCTACGATTTATTTTTAAATATCTAATACTTCATATGAATTATTGCCTTTAGCGTTAGAGTGTTTCTTATTAGTCTTTGTTCTTTTAATGGGAACAAAATACAAGGTATAAGAAGAATGACGTATCGTTTTGAATATGGTTTGCATTCTTGTAGATTATCTCTAAGTTACTGCGCATTATTTATTAATTAAATTTATTTATCGAATACTACAAGACTTATCGATAACAATCATGTCGATGTTTAGTTTTGTCAATCTCTAGTTCCTGCTGGAAAAATATCTAGGTATACTCACAAGATATGTGATTTGAGTAGTTTATTAGCGATATAAAAACGTTGTTAGTAATAATTTTATGTTGGTGATAAACAAGCACATGAACCGTCCGATAGTTAGCGGGAGCCGTGGCCTGTGTCGTCAGTAACAATTGTCACACTTGTAATTATGGTGAAATAGGCCACGGACCAAAGCCACTAGGTACCACTACGATAGAATCAAAAAGTGAGCCATCTCCTTTATAACCAATAATCAAATCAACCTCAAATCACATAAGCGAATCGACGTTTAATTTCAAATAGGTCCTGGAATGCTCAAACTTTCTCACAAAGTCAATCAGTCTAAAAAAGCTACATTTTATCGAATTACCATTGCTTTGAATCGTCGAATTAAAAGGGAGCTTTTGGGGAATTAAGCTTAGCGGGACTTCAAAGAGGGGTGTAATTGCGTTAGAATCAAAAGTGGCGGCGGTGTGACGGCGGATAGACTCTGTACACGCAGATATATATCGGTTGGAAAGCTCGATATAGAATATATTAGAATAGAATATAATATTTATTGATTCATTTCCTCGTCTTTCTGCCATTCATCCAACAAAATTTGTTAGTGAGATCTTAAATAACCATTTAACCTTTATGCCCGCTTTCCACTGAGAGCGGAGCGGACTCATTAATGGCTCCGTTCCATGTTCATCACTCACTAAAGACTAGTATTCAGTAGACGGCTGCGAGTCACAGCAGCAATGAAAGCTAAACGGACCCATTAATGACTGGAGCGGAGTCGGCTCGCAGTGGAAGGCAGGCATTAAATATTGTCCCTTTTGAACACCCGTGGCCCTTTCCGTGTGCAATTGCATAAATACATAAATAAGTATTTATACTTTATTGGAAGGTTGAGAGTCCTACGATGTACAAAACAGTTTAAAATTATAAAAAATTGAGTGCTGTCTTGCCAACAAACTCCTTCTACAGTTTGGCAAGTAAATTTAAGAACCTACTTTGTGTTAACATTTTTTTTAATAAATTAAAAAAAAACGTTATTTTCTCTGTGCAACACATTCAGACTTATTTCATGAAGACATACGATCTATGTTATTTTTTAATTAAATATTATCAGCAAATTTTGTTTGTTGTTTTGTATTTCAAAGTAACAAGACAGCAATATGTTTGCCACTGACGATCAATGAAAGCAATGGAGTTCCTATTTTCATACCGTGATTGGAAGTTTGTAGGCAAATTTTTTTTTTTTTTTATAGCGAGTAATTCCAATTTTTAGAAGAATTAATTTGACGATTGAAGAATTCTAACTATCATTTTGTATGAGATTTAGTAACTTTTACAGCCTCGACTTTTTCAAGATTTCTACGATAACTATTTTTTTTGTATTAATATTCATAAGTGTGATCAAGTGTAATTAAATGTATTCGTAATGTGCTGATATTAAATAATACATTTAGTTGCAAATGCAAAGTTGTTTGCTCGTGTAAGAGACGTTTTTTTTCATAAGAAGTGCGTCAAAAAGAGATATTATCGCGCGCGATGCGTGCGTAAAGTTCTCTTTTTCGCACG